>JACEEZ010006612.1:335000-362500 GCA_016584305.1 Chionoecetes opilio
GGAAAAGGGTACAGGAACCAAACCTGAAAAGAGAACATTTCGGCGAGTTCCATCGTCTGGTACAGGAACTTTGCTGTGATGAAGAAAAATTTAAAACAATATTTTCGATTATCACCTTCACAGTTCAAGTATGTTTTGCAGCAGATTGAAAGGATATACGAAGCCCATATAATATTATAAGCAGAGGTGCTTCTTTACGTACTTCCTCTATAAGTTCCTCCACCTTCAGCTGTTTCCTTCACAGGTGCAAAATCAAGGGAGAGACAGTGTGTGATAGCCTTGACAGATGACGCCACTCTCCTCACCCCGCCACATCAATCACCAGACTGAGAAGAAACGGTCTATACTGAGCGTGCGCAACCAAAGCCATGCCGGAAAAATCGCTCGCCAAGCAATCTGAAGCTATGTGGCCTCGTCTCATAGCACGTGGCCTATAACATAGCTTCTGGTCTGCGGCACCTAACTGAACAACCACTGCAGCAATTCGAAGAGACTTAGCGCACATACATAGCATAGCGCGCGTAGCTTCTGGTGTGTGTAGCGGCCTTCCAGGCCGCCGAGATCTAACTAAATCTGCTGGGTATATGCAAGGTGTTTATGAATAGTTATGTGTACAATAAAAGTGTTAAAAACACGCATTTTTTCAGTTTTTCTTTCTGATTCAGAAGTATCTTGAAATAACTTGGTTGAAGAAGTGAAGGAGTATGGAGGCAAGGACCAACTACTAATGGGATAAAAAAGTTAAGAAACGCTGTTCTAGTACAAAGTCATCCGAATATGACTCTCTCTCTCTCTCTCTCTCTCTCTCTCTCTCTCTCTCTCTCTCTCTCTCCTCTCTCTCGATCTCTCTTCTCTCTCTCTCTCCTCTCTCTCTCTCTCTTCTCTCTCATCTCTCTCTCTCTCTCTCTCTCTCTCTCTCTCTCTCTCTCCTCTCTCTCTCTCTCCCTCTCTCTCTCTCTCTCTCTCTCTCTCTCTCTCTCTCTCTCTCTGCACAACACAGAAGAAAAAACTAAGTGAGCGTGGGACGTATGTCTCCGACATACAGAGTCGGAGACAATCACTGTTTAACGGTGAAGGTGATCGGTGGCTCGGATCAAAGTGGTTCCTTGTGATGTAGCGCGATAGCGTGTCGGTTACACTGAGGGATAAACGGTTCAAAGGAGACCGGAGTATTTTTAGGAACTAATAGAGAGGAAAAATTTCTTTTTATTGGATTTGTTTATCTCATTCTTCAGGACTTTTTCTCGTCCTGTGTTACACCTAAGATCTGGTGAGTGGATGGTTTGATCAAAATACTTGGTTATGGAGGGTTTGAGATTAGACGTGGCCAACGGGACTGAAAGGTCATATATAGCCTACACACTTGCTCAATGGTCATTCGCGCACACCGGTAAGTCACAGGTCCGCTCCAACGGTAAACTTACCACAAAGGTAATTCTTCTCGGTGCTTCTTACCAGGGGCGCACTCAGGACAATTTTTTTCGTGGGAGGCCAATTGTTTTTTCGCCAGCCAGTATATTAAACCCGTCAGATATCTCGCTAGCCTCTGGATGGTAAAATTTTACGCCAACAGCTTATTCCCTTTTCAGGCCTTATTTCTTTATTCTGCTACTGAAACACTAGTTTTGGCAGTGTTACGATGCTTGGCAAAGGTATTACGTGAAGCGTAAGCGCGACCAAATCAAGGTAGGTGTAACCAGGACCCTGGGTGTAACTACACGGTCAGGTGACGCAGTTATATCAATAATAGACCCTGCAATATTTTTTTTAAACCGACTGTTGGTGTATTATGATTTCTTACAAGGAAGGAAATTTCTGGGGGAGGGGTATGGCCCCCTTAGCCCCCCTCCCCAGGGTTGCGCCACTGGTACTTACATAATAAAAAAAAGTTATGTTATTACTCATAATATGACTTAGCTGTGTTGGTCCCCTGTGCAGTCAGCCGCGCTCTATGTAGAATCTGCTGTCATTATTAAGGCAAAGACAGACTGAGCCGCCGCCCTTTACACATACACACATATAAGCACGCATGACATCAGTGCAGTACCTACTATCGAATTAGACCCTTACTTAATAAGCCTTCAATTCTTGACTATTGGGACTATTCTTTTTCTGTATTATCATCTTTTCCTTGGCCTTAGATCGCAGGATTAAGACGGTTTAATCTCCAACGTGAACTGTGGCAAGCACAATCTGTACTAGGATCGAATCTACAACTTTGTGCTCCATCCCCCTACCACCTTCCCTTTCACCTTCCCACCCTTGGCACAGCGCCTCGGCCAGACAGAGGGGCGTGGGGGAGGCGGTAGGGTTGGGAGCCATGGAGTGAGGCAGGCTTGAGGAGGTGTGAAGCATTCTGGGAAGACTTCTCAGAGGGAGGAATGTGTTAGTGTGTGTAAAGTCTTCGCTCAAGGCTATGCTGGCAGCTTTGTCCCACAGACTCGCTTACACTCCTGCGGCACCTTGCTCGCAGTGCTCCCAGCAGCATTATCATCAACAGCAGCAGCAGCAACAACAGCAACGACGACAGCAGCAGCAACGACAACAGTATACCCAGCATCAATAATAGTAGCTGAAACAGTAGTAGTTGCAGTAGTAGCTATCAATGGTAGTAGCGGTAAAAGTTGTAATAGAAGTAGTAGCAGCAGCAGTAGTAACAACATTACAACAACAACAATAGCAGCATCTACAGCAACAACAATAATAAAGATGTCAACTGCCACATAGAATTACACACATGCAAGTTATATTGAACCAAGGACAACGAATTTTAGTTGTATTACTTATATAGTCGGTCATCTCCAGCCATCACCCTGAGCCTCCCCGTGGACGTCTACCCTTGCTGTGCGGCGTCCGGGCTGGCAGTCACACTTTACAGCAATATTGTTTGTTGTTCAATGTGTTTTTTTCAAGGATGTCTTCCAAGTTATATAAGAGAGAAAAAAAGTATTCTTTAGTCTAAAATATCAATGTGCATTTATCCTCTTTGTCTTTCAAGGGGATGAGCCGTTTGGTTTCAATGAAATTATCTTCGTCTATTGAGCACAGAATAGGTTTGAGGTCTGGTAAGTCGCACCATTGTTGTAAGAGATCAGACATTCTCTACGCCACACCACGAAATAGGGTACAAAGACGAGGCAAAAAAACCTATTACGTTGGTTTCAAGTGTAGGCATCAATTAATGTGGTGTGTAGCCAGTCTCGTTAACCATCAGCTGCATTCCAACGCTCTTCTGTATGTGACTCCTTGGAATGTGCTAAATTGTGATGTGGCTGATCGGTCCACAAGAAGGTGGACAACAAAAACATGCGGTACATATATATTGCCATTATACTGTAAACCATCTCCTATCTCTTTAGATTATCCTGTCTCCTGTTAGACTTATTAATATGACAATTATTCTGAGGCGCAACCAATATGTTGCTTAATAGCTGATGGAAGTGACTAAATATTAATTTCTCTCTCTCTCTCTCTCTCTCTCCTCTTCTCTCTCTCTCTCTTCTCTCTCTCCTCTTCTCTCCTCTCTCTCTCTCTCTCTCTCTCTCTCTCTCTCTCTCTCTCTCTCTCTCTCTCTCTCTCTCTCTCTCTCTCCATGTATACATATATAATTGTATTGATCTACCTAACTTTAAATAAATTTCGTCACGTCTTACCATCCCATGCAGCAGAGTGGTTAGCGTCATCCACCGAGTAGCGTTCTCGGTGACCGAGTTCGATCCCCGATGAGAACCAAAATCCACTTAAAATCTTTCTGCACCGTCGAGTGGCCTAAAGAACACCCACATGCTGCCCATTAACTCTACCTTCGATTGTGAGTGCATCGGAGGAAACAGGGGGGCGGCATGAGCCTCTAATCACCGACGTCACTATAAAAATCCTGCCTGCGCCACCACGGGCGAGGGCCAGTCCATCACAGCCCTCAAGTGAACCTCCAGGGCCTGCCATCCCAGTCCTGGAGGTCACTGCACTGCCTACAGGCGCTATAGGCACAAATGTAAAAAGAAGAAAGAAAAAGAAAAAAACTGAGTCATCAACTTTGCCCTGGTCGCTGCTGGTCCAAGCATCCTTCCACCGCCACCACCACCACCATCGCATCAACGTGTTTACCGCTGTTTTAACATCATACATTTGAATCAAGGCAACATAAGGACATCTCACATTGACAGAATACAGCAAATATTCAGTAGCGCCCGCGATGTGTTGTGCCCAGGGTCATATGACCTATACTATATGACCCTGGTTGTGCCTTTGTTCCGTGTGTGGGGCGCGTGTCCTGCAAGTGTCTGGCTTGCAGCGGCGGCAGGTTCACTCCGCCTCAGCTGCACTCCTCGCCCTCTCTGTTCCTTTCTTTCTGCATTTCCCTCTGCTTCTGCGAATTTGTCTTTATTGATCCAGAGAGGCTTCCGAAAGAATTGTATCTAATCTTTCTCGTGAAGTGATCATTCTATGTCATGTTTATTGTTGCTATGAGAATAATTGTGATTCATTGTACTTCGTTACGTCATCACTTAAGAATGTGTTCGTGACGTGCTTCATTGTGTGATGTGCAGACTGCATAGGTCCTGAGTCTCGCAGACGACGTGCAAATAATTGTAGTATGGTAAAGTATTCAAAGATGGTTGTCGTGGTGATACGGGAAGTGGGAGCGAAACACCGTCTGCCCGCGAGAATGGACGGTTCCTGAAACCAATACAGGCAATGAAGGCGACGAGGCACGTCATGTTTAGCTGTACCACGTAATGAGGGAATGAGGGTGAGAGACGTGAAGGAGGGGAAAAAGGAAGAGTAGGGAGGGAGCAACGTCTCTTCCTGCCCGAGAACAACCACGCTCTCTCTTAGCCTTGCCCCTCCTCTCCCTCTCCCTTCCTCAGTCCTCACCCTTTCTCCCCTCCTCTCTCTCTCCATCCTTTCCACCCCTCCCGCCCTCCTTCCAAGAAACATGGCAAAGTCCATTATTTATCAGGAAATGAATGCTTTATTCATTGTTCCTGCTTCTGTCTTTCAGTGATAACAATGTGTTTTGAACCCCCGCGTGATGGCCAAGGAGGCAGCGATAATGAAGAAGGATTCAGGTGAAGGCGTCGCGGGTATAGAGCCTGGCCAGGCGGTGTAGTCGGGTTCTGACGCCGCGAGCGTCTTGAGTGAGGGGAGCTGTAATAAAATACCCGCCTGCCGCCCTCTCCACTCATGACCCGCCCTCACCTCTCATGGCTCCCCTCCTCCCTCACCTCTCCTACTACCTACCATACTCCTCTGTTTCTCCCAGCATCTCCCACCCCTGTTGTCCACCCTCCATCCCGTCCCTCACATCCATGCTCACATCTTATGGCCTCCCTCTCATCTCTCTGCATCCCCTCACTGGGCTCTCCCCTCACCTCATCGTTCCCCTCACTCCTACATCCTCTTCTTCAGGCCCCGCACCTCACACCCTCACCTGGCCCTCATGCCCTGCCTCTCCTGCTGGTGGGTTCGTGATGCAACCAAAGGCAACCTGTGTGTGTGTGTGTGTGTGTTGTGTGTGACTTTACATACACCGAAATACTGAAGCAAGGGTGATTTATATCGTGCTTTTTTGTTTGTGTGTAAGTGTGTGTATGTGTGTGTGTATGTATGTGTTTGTGTGTGTGTGTGTGTGTGTGTGTGTGTGTGTGTGTGTGTGTGTGTGTGTGTGTGTGTGTGTGTGTGTGTGTTACTTTATATGCCTAAATACTGAAACAAACATGTTTAGTGTGTGTGTGTGTGATTGTGTGTGTGTGTGTGTGTATGTGGGCGAGATGGTCGACGCGCGGTATGTCGGAGAGGGTGAGGGACTGGGGGTAAGGGAGAGGGGGCCAGGGGGATGCCAGTGCCAGTCTGCCAGATGCCCGTGGGCATTCTAGACGGAGCCGCCACTGTGGCCCCTCGTCTTGCCGCTCTCTCCTGCCCCGCCGCCGCCTTCACCCGCCCCGTTGCCGCCGCCCTTAAGCCAACGCCCTGCAGCCCCTCGCTACTGCCGAAGCACTATCATGTGAGATCCAGGGTAAGAGGAAAGTATTGCCTTGCCCGGAGCAGGGCAGGACCCCCTTATATGTACCCGAGACTGTGCAGTGTAGTGATCCGAGCCGCGTTGAGTGAGGCACCGTGTGATCTGTGTGTGTTAAGTGAGGGGTCAACAGGCTGCTGGACAGCCCGGTGTCAGGGCCCCTAGCGTGGGTGTGTGAGGCCCTACGCGAGGAGCCGCGTGGCTCTCAGGGGCCGCGTGGCTCTGTGACCAACGGATCTGTGGAGCCCAGGAGAGGCTCCGGGAGGGGGGCAGCCTGGCCGCACGGTCGCTACAGCGAAGAGCCCCCTCAGCGAGGGCGGCTTTGCGACGGGATGGTGCCGGCGCCCCCTGAGAGTTGGGCGCCCATGGGCGGCGGAGGCGGCACTTCGATAATGGGCGGCGGGATAGAGGGCGGGTTTGGAGGCGGCGCGGGAAGCGGCGGGGCACTGGGTGTCGGTGCCGCACCTGCTCAGCTCCTTAACTGGTTTTACCTTACCCTCGCCGATCACCATAACCAGCAACAGCAGCAGCAGCAACAACAGCAACAACAACAGCAGGCTGCTGCCGCCGCCGCTGCAGCTGCAGCGGCAGCTGCCGTGGCACACCCTGGACCTCAGCAGCCTCCGCTGCACTCCACGCAGGTGAGTTACAATCCTCGGCCTGCGCCTCAGCAGCCATGTCTCAATGCCCTTCCCTCCCCTCCCCTCCATCTTTGCAACAGAAGACTGGGAGCTATGAGGTGAAAATAGGCGTGTTTGGCATTGAAAATGGATGATGTTACTGACAAGCATTCCTTGTCTTGGGGGAGGGGGAGGGGCGCCTTGGGGGACACGAGCAGCGGAGGGAACGGTGTGAGGAACGAGCGGCGCAGACACTGTTAAGCCCGGAATGGTGCGGCAACAGCAGGCCAGATGACTGAACCAGCTGTTCTAGCCCCCCCCCACCCCCCATTCCCCTAACACACACACACACACACACACTGTAGTCCTGTGTCGTATGACTCGTGTCTGCAGCCTTCTCCCTCCTCGGTGCTGTTCTATCTGCATCTTTCTGAACACTTTTGAATGATGAGTACAGTAATGTCATGTCAGGAATTCATATTCTAAAAATGCAATTGTTGCATATTGCTTAACGCCTCCCACGAATATGTGTGAAGGTAATCATAACTGGGTCTTTCTTTTCACTTTCATTGTTTTCCATAAGTATACAATGTGTTTACTTAGTTGTATTTACCTAGTTGTAGAATCCACGGCTATGTATCGTGTGTGTGTGTGTGTGTTCCGATCTGCTTCTTTTTATCTATTCAGAAACACTAAACAGACTTATCATCCATTATTTTTCCATTTCTCTAATTAGTTCTTCTCGTGACTCATTTTGGCCACGAAGCCATCAAAAGGGGGTCCCCCCCGCGCGTGTTTTTCCCCAGTGTGTGGCCAGGATAAAAAATATCGGGGTTAAAGTAGAGGGTGGGTGCGAGGTTAAAATGGGGGAAAAACTTGTACAAGGATGGCAGAGCAAAAATTAACATTACTTCGAATCATGACTTACTATAACAAACGCATCATGTATTTCCCCATATAACTGAGCAGATGGGGTAACAATTCTCTCTCTCTCCTCTCTCCCCTCTACCTCTTTTTCTTTTCTCTCTTTTCCTCTCTCCTCTCCCTTCTCCTCTTCATCCCTCTCCCCTTCCCCCTCTCTCTCCCCCCTCCCCTCTCCCCTCCCCTCTCTCTCTCTTTTTCTTTTTTCCTCCCCTCTCCCCCTCTCCTCTCTCTCTCTCTCCTCTTCTCTCTTTTCCTCTCTTAACCCTCTCTCCTTTCTCTCCCCTTCTCTCTCTCTCTCTCTCTCTTTTTCTGGGCTCCCCCCTTTTCCCCCCTTCTCCCCTTTTCCTCTCCCCCTCTCTCTCCTCTCTCCCCTCTCTCTCTCATAAAAAACCCAAAGGGGAAAATTTACCATATCAGCGGGCCAAATCTTGAATAATAAAACTGTTCTTTCCCCCAACAGGGACCTCCTCTTTCACTTTAAAAACGCGACACATTGATATTTTTTGGCCCTCCCTCTTTTCAGGGCTCGGAAAACGCCTTGTTTTTTTTTTAAAAATTTAAAAAGGCGTGGTTTTTTGTTTCAAATTTTAATCAGAGAGTTTTGTTAACGATGGGAGGGAGAAAAGAGAGCGAGGGGGGGTTTTTGAGGGAAAAGGATTATTTTTCGGCCCCCCCTAATTTTTTTTTTTTTTCTCTCCCCTCTCTCTTCCCTCTCTCCTTCCCCCTCTTCTCTCTCCTCTCTACTTTTCTCCCCTCCCCTCTCTCCTCCCCTTCTTCCCCTTTTTTTTCTCGTCCCTTTTTTTTCCTTCTCTCCCCTTCCCCCAATCTCCTCTCTCTCTCTCTCTCTCGTTTTATGCAAAAAAATTCTATGTACGAGTATAAAAAAAAAAAAAAAAACAGAGAGAGGGGGGGGGGGGGGGGGGGGCGAAAAAAAAAATAGAGGGGAGAGAGAAAAAAGAGAGAGAGAGAGAGAGAGAGAGAGAGAGAGAAAGGAAAAGAGAGAGAGAGAGAGGAAAAAAGGGGAGAGAGAGAGAGGGGAAAAGGGGAAGAGAGAAGAAAAGACCAGAGAAAAAGAAAAAGAGAGAGAGGAGAGAAGAGAGAAAGAGGAAAGAGAGAGAGTGGGAGAGAGAGAGGGATAGAGGGCGAGAGGGGAAGAGAGAGAAAAAGGAGAGAGAAAAAAAATTGAGAGAGAGAGAAGAGAGATTTTAAAAGGGGAGAAAAAGAGATGGGAGGAGAGGGGAAAAGAAGAGATGAGAGATATAAGAGAGAAAAAGAGAAGAGAGAAAGAAAAAAAAAAAAAAAAGATTCGAAAATTAAAAGAAATTTGGGGTTAGGGGTAAAAGAGGCTATATGGTTTTTTGAAATATAAAAATCAAAAAGAAAAAAGAAAAATTTCCCCCTTGCAATCAAAAAATTTTATGGGGTAAAAAATTCTTTCTGTTTATTTTTATATTTTTCTTTCTTCGTCTATTTAATTTTCCCCCATCGTTAATGGGGTAAAACATTCCCTCTCCTCTCCCCCCTCCCCTTTTCTCTCCTCCTCCCCCCTTCCCCTATCCCCCCCTCTCTCCTCGTTCCCCTTTCTCTTCCTTTTCCCTCCCCCTTCTCTCAACAGACCCTAACGACCAGAAAACCCCCTTAAACCAAAATTTAACTACCAATCAATTTTTCCCAATCTCCCAAGTTTTTTATTATGACTAAACATTTTTTTTTCCCCTAATTAAAAATTTCAAAGAGCTAATATTTTCTTCCTTGACTTACTTTCACCTCTTATTTTCTTACTATATAATAAACGCCCATTATTTTTCTATTTTCTCATAAATCCTCCCTTAAAAAATAGAAACTTGCCTTTACTCAAAAAAATTAAAACCAAAGATATGACCCCTCAAAACCTATTGGCAAGCGATGAAAGGAATGCAGTGTGAAATAAACGATCATTGAAATGTGGGCGATACTTTAGTGCTTCTGATATTTAACCCCTTCACGCCTAGCTCTTTCCATTAACATATAAAATCGTCTGTTGTTAGCCATAAAATTACGACAAGTAGCTTAAATATACCAAATTAGCTAGTGGACAAGGGTAACAGGTCAAATCTACAAAATATTGCTTATATTCATTAAAATCGTCTTATGGTATACCCAAAGTACGATGAAAATATACGTTCTGGGCCTCAAGGGGTTAATGAGATCAAATTTTTTGTCATAAATATTAAATTGTCCCCAAAACTGCCGCAGAAATGTATAAGATCGTAAATAACATATATAACCTAACTTGCTTAATATGCTAAAGGTAATTAATGAAGAACTTATGTGTGTATGTATAACATAACTAGTCATGTTTTTGGAAAGTCGTTGTTTCGGTGGGATTTATAAAAGAATCCAAAAAGTTTCGATGGGTTTAAAAAAAAAAGGGATTATTCCCCGATGAACACCCAATTCACTTTGGCGGACGAAACCAAATTTTTTTTGGTGAGTTTTTTGGGGTGTTTTTAATTAATTTTCTTTAAACCCTTTCTGTTTCAGATTTTTTTTTTTTTTTTTTAGGGTTTGGTAAGGTTAATTTTTAGGGGACAGGTTTTGGGATAATTTTGGGTTTTCTTAGGTAACAAAAATTTAAAGGGCCCCCCTTTTTTAAAAATTGGGGCTGGGAGGCTTTTAAATTTGGGGCTTCCATGATAGACTCTAGTGGTACCAATGCCACGAACGCGTTCTTTAGACGCCATCTTGGAGAGTTTAACATAGACTTATGTTGATCCACGACTGCGCTTGGGTTGGAAAGCCCTGAACCAGGGAGATCATATATTGGGGGACGGAGGAGCGGAAGTCATTTGTCTCCGCGCCCTGCTACCGAGAACAACGAAACACACCATACCATATATGAACCTATATTCTTCATTTATTCACTTTTTTACCCACATTTTCCTTGATCTTCATAGCTCTTCCATTATCGGGAGTCAAGATTGTCATGGTCATGTTATAGTTATTATTTACTTGCACAACTAATGATGCCTTAATCACTAGTTGATAGTTGAAATTCATATCAGGGCAAACCTATATATTAAATATATATATCGGTCGACTTCTTGAATCAGTACGTATGGGTCATCATACAAGTTTGGACGCTATAATGATCCGGTGGTGGTGGTGGTATCAAATGTCTGACGTACTAGTACACACCGCACGTATACACACAAGCAAGGATATTATAAAGTTATACTATCCTTGCACACAAGTTGTCACGTGTGTCACAGTGATTTGTTAGTCCCCCCGTGTGTTTTTGTCTGACCCTAAAGAGCGAAACGCGAGTTCTCGTCCACTACAACAGAAGTACCGCCCAGGGCCACGGATACGGCATACGTACGGCGAGGGCCCAGCAGTGGTCTATAGATACTAATTTCGGGCACGCAAGACTCGAACCTATGATCAGCGCATCAAGGTATACCCGGGTACGTCTCTGTAGTAATCGTGGGAGAATATTACGCTGAAAGGCTAATGTGGCAGCTATGTATTATCGTAACATTCTGGCGATAGTGAGCTAAAAATCGGCCCTATTTCGGAAATCAGCCGATCTTAGCTCAACACCGGCAAACATAGTTTTTATGTTTAGGTTAAGTTATGTTTAGGTCTGGTTTAGGTTAGGTAAGGTTTTGATAGGTTTGTGTTAAGTTTTTGTAGAGTTATTTAGGGGAAATAAGCTCCGCGGTACGATTTCCGAAAAAGGCCGGTGACGGCTCGGTACGGGCATCTCCCTCAGCCCACCCTCGTAAGGTTTAGTAGCCATAATTTCACTCGTAAGTTGTCCCTTACGGGGATTTTCGAGCAAACCCTGCCGAGGTGGTATAGATGTGTGGAATGGGAGACTTCTGCCGTGGCCTCCCCGTAGAGGGTGTAAAGGGAAACCCCTGTTAGCGTAGACTAGACTATATGACCAAAAAGAGAATAAATGTCTCCTCTGTTTCCATTAATTAAATGCAAGTGCTGCTGTATAGTCGTATAGTGACTCATCATGAGTGACTATTATATTGCTGATAGTCTGGACTCGGCGGGGCGAAAGGGGAGATAACAAACCCAGATTTCGTAGGGCGCAAACGCGGTCTTTAAAAAAATATTTCAGATGCTTCATAATCTGCCAGTAGACGCATGTATACCCTTATATTTTGCCAAACGAATATTGACAATACCGCTAATTGCTTAGCATGGGCATTTGCATAGTATCGTAAATATCATTAGACTCAAGTGTTGGGCAGGGTCCTGGGTGTCTAACAAATTTCCAATACTATTTTTCGTTAGTTTTAAAACCAACTTAAGGGCTAATCCCCCCCGGAAAATGGTTTAGAAAACGGAAATGCCTGTCTAAAGCCACGGTTTAGTCTTTGGTTGCCGAAGTCCACGTTTAAAGAATCGGCCGTATGACTAACTCTATACCCCGGACTTGCTACTCGGTGCCCCCGCGCAACCCGCCCAAAGACCAGTGGAGGGCCCGTTTTGCGATTTCCTGCCATTTTAGAACATCACCCCTATTTCCCTTTTCCCAAGGTTTATCAGTATATATAATATACCGTTAAACTTCGTAAAAGTTTGTTCTATAATATTATCAAATAAAAAACAGTAAAATACACTAAAGAAATGCCATTATGAGAGAGTGAAGAAATATGCATGACCTCAATATATGCTTAAACTCTTCGCCATTTAATATTTTGCGAGAAAACATTTTAGATGCTAGCGATAGAAAGAAACGGATTTTCATTAGCTTTACATTGACATATTTCGTTTTCTGATAAATGAATTACCACCATGCCTAAATTAGCGTTAACTAAAAAAATAACATCATCAATCGGATCGGCAAGTAAAAAAGTGTTCCATGAATACAGTAGACTATGGCTTATCAGTATAAATGATACACTGTTATCTTCGTAAATGTTTGTTCTATAATATTATCAAATAAAAAACTGTAAAATACACTAAAGAAATTCCATTATGAGACTCTGAAGAAATATGCATGAACTTATATTCACATAAACTCATCGCCATTTAATATTAATAAAGCAAGACTTTTTACATGCAACATATCAATAGAAGCGGAATTTAACTAGCTTTCCATTTCTATATTTCGTTTTCTGATAAATGAATTAGAACCATGCATAAATTAGTGTTAACTAAATAAATAACATCATCAATCGGGTAATTATCCCGATAGATGATGTTTTTTTTTAGTTAACGCTAATTTATGCATGGTTATGATTCATTTATCAGAAAACGAAATATATCAACGGAAACCTAATGAAAATCCGCTTCTATTGATATGTTTCATCTAAAATGTTTTTGCACAAAATATTAAATGGCGATGAGTTCAAGTGAATATTAAGTTCATGCATATTTCTTCACTCTCTCATAATGGCATTTCTTTAGTGTATTTTACTGTTTTTTATTTGATAATATTATAGAACAAACATTTACGAAGATAATGGTATATCATATATACTGATAAACCATAGGAAGGGAAAAGGGAGTGATGTTCGAAAATGGCAGATATCGCAAAACTGGCCTCCACTGGAAATAGCCCAAAATGAGTAGCAAGTCCAGTATAGAGTCTTTGGTATAGGTTATGTTAGGTAAGGGTTAGGTTAGGTTAGGTTCAATTTGTTGTTTTGTCATTTTGTGCTTGGGGGAAAAAACAACGTGATTTGCGACAGAAACGGTTAGCAGATTAATTCAAAACAAATCAAAACACACCAGAAAAATAGTTTCGTCCACCAAAGGAAGTTCGATGTTCATCTGAAAATTTACCAAGGAAAATAACATGGAAGTACGGAAAAGTATTATAATTAAGGGAATCGCTGACTAAGGAAAACAAGAATAATAAGAAGCAATGTTTGTGCACCGTTGCATAACCTTTTGTACGCTACATGTTTCAGCCACCACCACCACCACCACTACCACCACCACCACACCACCACCACCACCACACCACCACCACCACCACCACCACTACCACCACTACCACCACTACCACCACCACCACCACCACCACTACCACCACCACCACCACCACTACCACCACCACCACCACCACACACTACCACCACACCACCCACCATCACCACCACCACCACCACACCACCACCACCACCACCACCACCACTACCAACCACCACCACCACCACCACCCACCACCATCACCACCACCACCACTACCACACCAACTACCACCACCATCACCACCATCACCACCACCCCACCACCACCACACCACCACTACCACCACCACCACCACCACCATCACCACCACTAACCACCACACCACCACCAACCACCAACCACCATCACCACCACTACCACCACCACCACCACCACCACCACCACCACACCACCACCACCCCCACCACCACCATCCACCACCACCACCACTACCACCACCATCACCACCATCACCACCACCACCACCAACCATCACACCACCACCACCACCCACCACCCACCACCATCACCACCACTACCACCACCACCACCACCACCACCCCACCATCACCACCACTACCACCACCACCACACCACCACACCACCCCACTCACCACCACCACTACCACCACCCACATCACCACCACTACCACCACCACCACCACCATCACCACCACCACACCACCACCACCATCACCACCACCACCACCACCACCATCACCACACACCACCACCACCACCACCACCACCACCACTACCACACACACCACCACCTCACCAACACCACCACCACACCACCACCACCACCACCACCACCATCAACCACCACTACCACCACCACCCCACCACCACCACCACTACCACCACCATCACCACCACCACCACCATCACCACCACCACCACCGCCATCACCACTTTCCACCTCCACCACCACCACATCACCACCACCACCATCATCACCACTCATCACCACCACCATCACCACCATCACCACCACCACCACCACCACCGCCACCACCTTATCATCACCACCACCATCACCACCGCCATCACCACTACCACCTCCACCACCACCACCATCACCACCACCACCACCACCATCACCACCACCACCACCATCACCACCACCATCACCACCGCCATCACCATACATCCACCCCATCACCACCCACCCAATCACTTCCCTCCCACTCACCAACCACCACCATCCCACCACCCATCACACCATCACCAACACCACCACCATCACCATCACCACCATCACCAACACCACCACCATCACCACCATCACCAACACCACCACCATCACCACCACCGTCCCTCGCCTCAAATAATCACATCACTACGTCATCATGTGTCATTCCTATAAAGACATCACAATTATACTTCTCTCTCTCTCTCTCTCTCTTCTCTCTCTCTCTCTCTTCTTCTCTTCTTCTCTCTCTCTCTCTCTCTCTCTCTCTCTCTCTCTCTCTCTCTCTCTCTCTCTCTCTCTCTCTCTCTCTCTCTCTCTTCTCTCTCTCCTTCTCTCTCTCTCCTCTCTCTCTCTCTCTCTCAGCACCTGCAAGGCTTTCTTTATTCGAGCAAGACAGGGGCATCGCACTAATGGGCCGTATCATAAATCGTCACTGCCTGTCACCACTCACCATCTTGTCAGCGAGTCAGCCCTCATCACCTCTCCACCATGTCACCAGTTATTTCCCACGCTGCGGCATGCCCCCTGTGTCACCGTGAGTCACCGTGAGGAGGGGTGAGGCATGCCGCGATGCTGTCTGATTGGATGTGACGCTTCTTAAGCCCCTTTCACACATTCACGGTTCGAGCCACGGTGCTCCACGGATCTTGCTCCGGCAGTATCCTTAGCTGCACCGCGTGCATGTCCGTGGGACTCCGTCCCCTGACGTGAGTTACCGTCCCGACAACGGCGCGCACCGGCTCGAGCCAGAAAATTTTTGGTCATGTTCAAAAATTCAAAAGTTTGCCGTGGCGGTTAAAAATACCGTGAATCACCTTAGCACCACCGTGTGAGCACCGTAGGAGCACCGTGCAATACCGTAGTTCAACGTACTACACCGTGACGCACCGTGGTGCAATCAAGTAGTGACGGTATGCCAAGACATCGTCACGGTATATGCCGGAGGATGTACGGTGACCATAACACACCGTAGCAATGCCGTGGCTTTCCGTGATGCAATAGCACGACAAACCACGGAGGCAACACGATAATTGTACGGAGAACCACGGGACGGGAAGGCAGCACTGCGCTGATGGTACGGGGAGTCAAGATGGTGACACGATAACCTTGGGATGTGGCTTGGGATGTGGCATCGGCGCTTCACGACGCTTCAAGCTTCAGGGTTGCGCGACGGTCGTAATATAAGTAGTTTACCTACAACTCTGTCAGTTTCCCGAAGCTATTGAATGATACCCATGGATTCACCTCACATGTTCGAGGAGGAGGATATATATATATATATATATATATATATTATATATATATATATATATATATATATATATATATATATATATATATATATATATATATATATATATATATATATATATATAGTTATATAGTTTATATATATAAACTATATATAGTTATTTAGATATTTTCTTTCTCTGAAACAAATTACATGCTTTACAAAAAGGGGCCCAAAAAGGTCATATTGAGAAGTGGAGGCCAACATTCTCTGAAAAAGACCAGATTGGCCTTTTAAGGCCAAACCTGTTAACCCTGCTCGCCCCTGTGTGTATATATGCCACACCCACCTTCGTCGGCCACCGTAACTTTGTCGTACAACCGCCGTGCGTTGCCGTATAACCACCGTACATTGCCGTACAAACGCCGTACATTTCCGTATCACCACCGTACATCGCCGTAGGTCACACCATGCGACACCGTAATGTACCGTAGGTCTGTCGTGCATAGCCGTAACTCAGCCGTAATCAACCGTACAAGAAACGTAACATCACCGTACCGCGAGTGAACCGTGGCCAAAAGTACCACGGTACACGCCGATTTCAAGGCCGTCCTTTGCCGTGGCTCGAACCGTGAATGTGTGAAAGAGGCTTTATAGGATGATTATCTTGATTTACTTCGATTTTCCGTTGCTTTCTGGTTAACCTTGTGTCAAGAAAAGCAACGGTGGGTCACCAAGAGCCTTGCGCACACACACACACACACACACACACACACACACACACACACACACACACACACACACACACACATCGATGCTCCCCTCCAACATGTCCCTATTTGAGAGACAGTCTGTGGTGACACCATTTCCGTGCTGGCTTGTTTGTGGCAGAGTCCGATGTTGTGGCTTCCCAAATGGCAGGTCTAGATATCTTCTTCGCTTTGGAAACAAGGCCACGGGGGCTGCGCGGCAGACGTAGCCGTGACGCCCCTGGGGTCGTCTCGTGTGTGGGAGTTTTCGGAAAGACATTGCAGAGCGACAGTCAGCGTGTGAAGAGCTGCAGCAGTTTAGTCGACACTTTTCAGCTCGAAGATCCAAAATGATGACGTAACGCAGGTTCAGTAGACACAATGGCAGGGATTCTATAGACTTTTTTTGCCCTGTTCGTGTAAAATTGGCATGATTATAGTGTAAGAAATGCATCTGTCCGTCATGAATAAGGTCTATGTAATGTTGCTGAGATGCAGTGTACGAGTATGGCAATATGAAGAAAAGTACAGGTCGAAAGTATACAATAATGCAAAAGTCTTGTCATAACATATTTTTACTGATAATCATCTGTTTTATCATTTGTGTCAGTATTTTTTCCTTCATCTACATAAGTCACATAAAATTAAGTGAATTCTGTCAGTGTGTGTGGAAGAGTGTGATACGCTACAGTTTATGTCTCCATCATGGCGCTAAACGTCTTGTCATCTGATATTAATTCACTTCCTCGACATCATGACGACGTGACCATCGTGTCAAGGTCACATTGGAGACTTGGTCGATTAAGGGATTCCTTAATCCCTTACTCGACCAAGAATGGGGAAGCGTGGGTGTGTGGTGGCCATGGCATGCGGGTCTGGCCGTCAAGTGTAACCATCAGTCAACAAGCATTTCTATGCATCGCCACATGCCCGCCACGCGTCACTACTTAACACCACGTCCCTCCCTTTCAGAACAAGGTGCTGGCGGGCGGCTGGGGCGGCGGCGGCGGCGGCGGCATGGGGCAGGGAGCAGGCGGCGGCGGGGGTGCCCTCGGCTCCCTCTTTGGGGGCGGGGGAGGGGGTGGTCTGCTGGGAGGACTGGCCGGCCTCACCCCGAGTGACCTCTCGGCCCTCACCTCCCTCAACGGCGCCATCACCGCCATCAACGGAGGCTACACCAACGGCCTCAGCAGCCCCGTCACCAGCAGCCTCAACGGGAGCATCGGTGAGTTGGCGGGAGGCAGGGGCGGGGAGGAGGGGGGCACTGGGAGGGTAGAACCACGACCGGTGACATGTGCGATGGGAACTGGTGTGTGTGTGTGTTGCATGGCACTGCGCCGAAATACATGCACCTCCCTCAAACCCACGTCAAGGAATGCACACACACAGAAACACATTTTCTCTCTCTCTCTCTCTCTCTCTCTCTCTCTCTCTCTCTCTCTCTCTCTCTGCTCTCTCTCTCTCTCTCTCTCTCCTCTCTCTCTCCTCTCTCTCTCATCTCTCTCTCTCTCTCCTCTCTCTCTCTCTCTCTCTCTCTCTCTCCTCTCTCTCTCTCTCTCTCTCTCTCTCTCTCTCTCTCTCTCTCTCTCTCTCTTCTCTCTCTCTCTCTCTCTCTCTCTCTCTCTCTCTCTCTCTCTCTCTCTCTCTCTCTCCTCTCTCTCTCATTTTACTAACACTACATACAGCAATACAAACAAAACTTATCGACCAAAAACAAACACGACTAGGAGTCCTCCGATGACTGGGGTGTTGTGTTGTCTGGCGGCAGTCCCTCGTGCACCATTACAACACAACACAACACAACGCTTGGGCCAGACGCCTTGTTCAAATATATTGTCATACTAGCTCTGTTTATTTGTGATTGTATTAATTTATTATATCATAAAGTGACAATTTCATGCTATAGTATTCTTTATTTTACTTATACTCTATACATTTTGAGTGTTTATTCTTTGTTTATTATTTTTTTGCCTTGGACGAGTATATTTGCACAGTATCTCTTTTAGGTAATGCGTTCAGATGGTCGATGCATCCTGTAAACGGGTGCTTTAATTACCTGAGAGCCATTCCAGCGTCCAGTAATCACTTCGTTTAATTTCAATGGTGGTTCGCATTATTTAGTACTTCATCAGTCGGCGCAGTAACCCGAGTACTCAAAAAGGTCATAAGTACCAAAGTAACTGAGATCTTATCTTGGTTCCTTAGTAATCTTAGCTACTCTGATAAGTACAAGATATATACGGACTTTTAGATACAGACGTAAATAGAGGCATGCAGGGCGCCTATTGACCTAAGCTTATATTATCTATATCGCTGTCATGCCCTCAGAGAGTAACTAAAACATAATAACAAGGAGCAGCTATCGCATCGCTGGTCCTGCAGCTGGTGTCATCAGGTTACTTAAGATGGCAAATAGACATCTCCATCCACATCCACATTCCTTTCTATATATACACGGCGACTACACAGGCACAAAGGAACGCGCGTCGCAGATTACGGAGCGTTTTTATCTAGTAGTAAAAATATAATGTGTATGATAAAGAGAAGATTTAGATCAATGCATTAAACTGAACATTGTTATATATTGTTACAATATGTAAATATATGAAGAGACAGGGAAACATGTACGACTACGACATAAATTTTTTCAAGAGAGGAGTGACAAGACACCTCCCAAACTAAATTGGCCCACCCCACCGTTTCTTTATTCTCTTACTGTCTTTTTTTATAGGGACTGGCAACTAAACGGACTTTTTGTTATATCTTTTTTTTTGCCCTTGGCCAGTCCTTTGTGATGTAAAAACAAACGAAAAACATGTGATTCAAGCCTTGCCGTGCCTGTGCAGGGGAGTTGGCCGACCACCTGAACGAGCTTACCCTGGGGCTGGATAAGAAGGCGAAGGGGAGGAAGCTGCCGCCCAACTACCTGTGTCATCTGTGCTTCAAGAAGGGCCACCACATCAAGGAGTGCCCGCAGGCCCGCCCCAAGGGAGAGGGCCTCACCCCGTACCAGGGCAAGAAGAGGTGCTTCGGGGAGTTTCGCTGCAGCAAGTGTAAGAGGAAGTGGATGAGCGGCAACTCGTGGGCGAACTGTGGCCAAGAGTGTATCAAGTGTCGCATCAACGTGTATCCTCACAAGCAGGTGGGTGGTCCTCGGCAGCCGTGGCAGGGAGGCACGTGTACGGAGCGGAAGGAAGGGTACTTTGGAGCAGGGTTGAAGGTGAGGGGGAAGGTGCCAGTAAAGGGAAAGGGAATAGGGAGTAGATAGAAGGGGAGTACTTCGCAGCAGGGGGTTATAGCGAGGCCCCGGCAGCAAGAATAGAGGCAGGAGAGTCCTAACAGCACGGGGGATACGGGGATCCTTATAAGGGAAAAGAAAGTATACATGAAGAGAGAGGGGAGTATATTCATCAGGAAAATGTGTACTGTACATGGGGTGCTGTATGGGAGGGAAGTCAGGAGAGGGAGGGAGGGAGGGCAAGGGTGTATTCAAGGGAAGGGAGGTCTCCCTTTTATGCCATGATTTCTGTCCCTTGAAAAAATTGTCTCATCGACACAATTATTTCCGAGTAAAAACGCGCATCACCGCCTCATTCACTATAAGCATCAGTAGGCACCAAGGGTCCTCTCTGGCAGGGTATTTTTAGCACCCACTCTATACACTCTTCTCGCGACCTGCCTCCCGCAGCCTGCCTCACTCACCCTTTCCTTTTCCCTTACGCTGCCACGGTGACTTATCGAGCCCCCCTTCCTATTCCAGGACAATTGCATGTCTCGAATCCTACTCCTTTCCTTTCCTCGGTCTACCATGCACTATATATACCAGTCTGCCTCATGTCCTTTCATCTGCCTGCCTCTTGCATCATTTCCTTCCGTGACGCATGTCTTACTATATTATATATACTCTGCCATGTCCTGTGCCTCTCTCTGCCTCACGTCATTCTTTCCTCTCTGATCGACGCCCTTGCCTCAAGTCCTCTTCCTGTTTAATTTTTTACATCTTTCCTCACCCCTGCAGAGGCCGCTGGACAAACCTGACGGGCTGGACGTCTCAGATCAGTCCAAGGTGCATCCCCAACACCTCTGTGAGAAGTGCAAGAGTCTCGGCTACTACTGCAGAAGGGTCAACTAACTTCACGCAGCGCCCTGCCTCTCCTGGACCCGCTCCGCCCCGCCATACGAAGAAAGGATTTCCCCCCTTTTTTTTCTCTCTCTCTCTCTCTCTCTCTCTCTCTCTTCTCGCTCTCGCTCTCTCTCTCTCTCTCTCTCTCTCTCTCTCTCTCTCTCTCTCTCTCTCCTCTCTCTCTCTCTCTCTCTCTCTCTCTCTCAGGCTCGACCAGTCAGCGTCATACTGGAGGTAAACAAAATGTGGATGTTTCTCTTCTTTGTATAATTTAGGAAATGTCAAGACGGCGCACAGGGCAGCGTCCGCAGCGCAGGCAGTGTGCGAGGCGTCTGTCGCAGGGGGGTTGAAGTGCGCCTCGATCTGAGGAACTCTATTACTTGTAATATTATCACTTCTACGAAGCTTCAATTATACGATATATATATAACTGAAGTACGAGAGATATACGATAGTCATGAGGCTTACTATTCATGACCTGTTCTATGTAAACGATATATACGTATACATATATGTGTGTGTTGCCACTTGGAAGAGATGCAGTGCTTCTCTCCGTATGATTGTAGTCTCATTATCATTATCACGAAGACGAATATGTCGAGGAAGAGACTGAAGAGAATATTCTGTACCCGCGCAATACTGATGCTTTTATCTGTCTGTATTATAATCCTGCATGTCTGTAGCTATAATATTAGTTATACTATAAGGTATATTATTTTACAAATACTTCTTATTCTTTCTTTTCATGGATGTCTCTTGGTATCCATGTCGTTTTCATGCAAGAATTTAGTTTATGTTTTCTCTTTTCTTTTCTGTTTCGTTGTTGTAATCTTAAGTTACGAGCCACCGCGAGTGCTGAGGGACGCTCCTCCAGCACTCATCAGGTGGCGCTGCTGAACACTGGTGCTATTAGTGTTTTTTAAAACCTCGCTCGGGCCAAAGGCTTCCGTATGCGTGTTGTGCATCCCCCCCCCTGCCTCCTGCCCCCCCCCCCAAGCCTAACCCCACCCCACCCCCTGCCTCCTGCCCCCCCCCCAAGCCTAACCCCACCCCACCCTGCCATACCCCACGTGCCTCACTCATATCCCAACATCGAAGTCCTCCACCGTCTTTTGATTTACACAAACTACACCCTTGATCGTCAACCTCAACAGCCACGCCCTCCAACGTCCCCCCCCCCCTCACCCTATCCATCCCTCACACACACACACACACACACACACACACACACACACACGTCTCGTCACCGCAACGCACACCAATAAGACAGTCATGCACGTCATCATGCACGCAAAAAAAAAAAAACAGCCTCAGCGTGCGGAAAAACAGTAGATCTTTACGAAGCGTTGCGTAGTGACATATGCGTGACCGTGTGGAACTGTGTATGTGTAGTACGTATGTGTGTGTGTGTGTGTGTGTGTCCGTGCGGCAGACACACCCACCTACCCAGCATGCAACAGGTGCGGGGTGGCTGCCTGACAGGTGCATAGACGAGAGTTCTCCGCGGCCCGTCGGGAGTCACGGCTGACGCGTCGTGTGTCGGGCGGCGGTGTTTTGTTTACCCCTTGTGTGGTAATACTAATTATACGACGTGCAATAATTGATGCTGCTTCCCTTCCCTTCCCGGCTAGCACGGCGCCAAGCTGATCATTATAATCATCATCATTATTATATGTTTTTCTATTTGTCATCGTTTACCTTCAGCAAGAGGGCGTTTGTTTGTTAGCTATACCTCCCTGTTCCTAACCGTGGCACTTACTAACTGTCTCAGATAATCATACATAACTATTTTCATTATCCTCATTATCCTTATTCATATCTAACATAACGGTCATTATTATTACCGTAAGTTTTTCATCGCTATCTCCTTCTGCGGTTTCGTAATGGGCTCGTGTAGAGACATAACGGCTGTCTGTATCTCTTTGTGTATCTGTAGCCTATCTTATTTAGGTTCTTTTTCATATATATATTTCGGTTGATGCGTAACAAGGTCATCACATTCGCGCGCTCGTGTGTGTGTGTGTGTGTGTGTGTGTTTAGTTGTTAGCTTGTGCTGGGTAGCCCCGCCCCCTCGCCTGACGTCACGGGTAGGCCAGAGATTATTATGTGCCACACGGTTCGTTGATTAAAGAGGCTCGCAAGTTGTTAGATGCTCTCTCTCTCTCTCTCTCTCTCTCTCTCTCTCTCTCTCTCTCTCTCTCTCTCTCGTCGTGGTCCACCCTCCACCGTCGCACCATATGAGCCTAGCAGTGCAAGTAATGACCCCCGCTGGACATAACGGGACAAGACGCTGCTCCGATGAAGACAAATGCAGTGACAGGACTGACATCTTGATCATTAAAGTGTCTCTGTAATTGTGGCACCAGGAGCGATAGTGTACGCGAGTACTTTCTATGTACGCATGACTCCCTTTTATAATTTGTCACTTGATTTGCAATACGCTTGATGGTGTGTACGCCTGTTAGTCTTGTACGAAACTCGCGCAGCATCTCAAAAACTAGTTTTTGTAAACATGTGGTTGAGGAGGCGAGAGATGCGCTGCTGCCGTGGGGAGTAACAAGGCTAAAATTAACCATCTCACCGACTTCAGCCACCCCACTCCTCCTTTTCCTGTTTCCCTTCTCGCTACACCAACACCGCGTGAATCGAAATTACATGAAAATTCTAATCTCAAAAGATGGATACAACACATTGGCTATTAGTGCGTGGATGAATTGTTAATAGGTGTTGTTTCTGCGATCTTCAATGCTATTACGTCATGATGCCATCGCGGGCACAGGAAGACCTCATGCTTTGCTCATCATATTCTTACGTCTTCACATCCTTCATTTCTCAACGGTGCATCAGAGAATATTTAAGAGCCGATGATTAACACGGCCTCGTTGTTTGTTGTTCATGCAAATCACAAGGTTATTAAAGCTTTATAATGTCCGGGTTCTTCAAGTGCTCATTTATGGTGTGGAGTTTGTTTTCCGAGTCGCTGGTGAGATATCCGGTCTGGGTATAGATCAGGATGTGTAGGGGTGGCGGTGGTGGCAAAAGTAAGCAGTGCCATGTGGCCAGGGCAGAAGGGAGAGCAGGATACAACCACTGCTTAGTTACAACAGACAACAAGGACACGGCAGGAAGTAGGGTTATCAGGCAGCAAGCAGGGTACGACAGATTCCCAGTTTGAATATGGAATGAAACTGACGCCAATCTTTTTCACTGACACTGACATAATTATTTTGGACACGAAAACGGACATCGATAGCCAAACTGGGTACGTGAACGAAATTGAAAGAGCTGAAACAACAACAAAAGAACCCCACTGATATTCGCACTAGGTTCGTGAAAAAACATTAACCGCCAATCTGGGCACTAATAATAAGACGCTGACAGCCAAACTATGGACTACGTATGAAACACAGACCAATTGAGTAGACAAGAAAGTCGCAAAAAGAGGTCAGTGACGACAGGCAGACTGAATACGTAAAACCGTAAAACTCACAAAAAAATCGCCAAATCAGGAGAATCATTAAAGCCACGCAAGATAAGTCGCCAGGAAATCACGATTATGGAGGAAAGCACGGGACAGGAAAGCACGTAATCACGACTATGCAATGGAGAAAGAGAGAGAGAGAGAGAGAGAGAGAGCGAGAGAGAGATAGTCTGCCAGGGCGCGGGGCTCTTCGTCAGGGCCCCAACATTTCCACGGCTGGGACGCGGTGCTGAGGGGAGGACAAGCATGATGCATCCCTCACCTTCCCATCAACAGTGTATAGTTACAGAACCTCTTTACGGCCATTCATATCATCACATTTTTTTTTTTTATTCAGCCACAAAAAAAAGGCAGGTCCTTAAGCCATGAATGTTAAAATTAATTATGTAAATTTATAACAAACCTGAACATAAGGAGAATTTTTTTTTCCCTTTATCACCACTGTACCGCTGTTTGCTACTGTTTACGAAATTCATATTGACTTTTCAATGTCTTGTGAAGCGCCTCGTTGGTGGCTGCGGAGGTGGTGGTGGAGGTGGAGTAGAAACAGATATCTGCACCCCACCCCACCACTACTTTCCTCATCTCTCTTCCAGTCCTTCCTCCTTGCACTGCTCCCCGCCATATGATAGTATTAATGGATAACACACGTACGTTGTTTATGTATTAATGACGTACAGTTAAGCATGCGGCGGCCTTTCCTATAGCGAGCCCAATACTGGAACAATGTGAGATAACCGCTTTTCCCTATTTCAACACTATTCAAGAATCAACCAATTTATATAACATGTGCCTCTCAGCTGAACAAACCATCTTATTTACTCTCATTTGACCCTATTTTTTTTCCTTGATGACAAAAAAATATGTAAACATCAGAGGAAAATGTTGCGTTTTCGTATAGTATAGTTGACGGCGACGCGCAGTGTAAACAAACGCTTCGGGTGACCTGCGTTGCGTCCCGGCGAGGTTGTCACCGATGTGCCTTACTAGAGTATAATTATATATATAGCGGTAGGGTGTTGCAGGGTGCCGAAGAGGAGCCACGTGAAGAAGGGACGGCTGAGGAGGGCTTCATTAGTTATTATCAACTATTTACTGATTGTATTGGTTAGTATACATCATAAGTTTCATGTTATGTTCGGCAGTGAAGACTTTGAATTATCAGTGTAGAATCAGAAGTCCATCACGAAATGCAACGGTAATGAGTGAGTGACTTACGTGATGCAATTGATTTAGTTATCTGTATCAGAAGAAACTTGACAAATAAAAAATGGTTGCCCCTTACCCCTCTTCCTCCCGTATCGGCGCCGCTGGTCGGGGATGGTGTTTGGGGTAGTGGTGGTGACAGGGTATAAGGATAGGAGTGTGTTCTGCTGCCTCCCTACACCGCCCCTGCCCCTTCATCCTCCTACCCTGCAGCACTAACATAGTCTCACAGTACTCATTGTCTTCTAACGCCTCCCTAGCACTACTAACACGTACTTAATTAGGTGGCTCCGTGCCTGTACTCCGGGAGATGGGAACGCCGTGGCGAGGGAGAGAAAGGGTGAAGTATTGAAGGCTCCAAGTGATTGATTTCTGTTTCTTTAATTAGTTATGTTGGCTCAATGATACTTTGTTTATCTTGAGGCAGTTAATGATTTGTTGAAATTACTTATATTATCATTATAATTCTTCTTCTTAATATTATTATTATTATAATTATTATTATTATATTATTGTAATTATTATTATTATTACCATTCTTCTCATTATTATTTTTATTGTTATCATTATTATTTTCATTTTCATTTTCCTTACTATTATTATTGTTATTATTATTCTTACTATTATTATAATTATTATTACTATTATCATATTATTATTATTATTATTGTTAACATTATCATTATTAATATTCATGATAATTTTCAATATTACATAAGGAGCAGCCGAGGTAAACAGTGGTAGCCTAACATTTGCCTTAACTACCGTAGTGCATAAGTATAGTATCTCTCCCTGGGTGATGGCGTTATGTAGTACAGTTCATCTTTTTATAGGGCTGGTAGTTCATCTTTTTATTGTTCACCCCTTGCTATCTCTCCCTCGGTACGTACTTAGCGCTGAACAAAACATTACACTCATAGCGGGGATTGCGTCTTGTTGAGGAATGCCCCTACATACCCTTCCTTCCTTATATAAGCTGTTCTTTTTACTACTATTATAATATACGGTGCATGGAGAATTGTTATAACAGGTTCATGAGATTTATAGTGTTGACTGGCTCCCTGGGAATCTATATATGTATGTATACGAGTGTATGTATATGTGTATCCTTCCCTCCCTCCCTCCCACTCGTCTCTCTTGTTACGTCACGCCTGAAGGAGATGACGTCACGTGTTTACATCTGGTGTCGCGGCGCTCTCAAGGGGCCGCCGAAAGGCATCTCTTTACGACGCTCTCTTGGTCTGTGTGTATTACAGCTCTTGAATTTCTTTATTTTCCCCCGTTTTTATTGTGTTGTTTCATATCAATCAACGAGCGTAACAATAAACTGAGTAACGTCTTGGAAGGTAGTTGTTATCATTATTATTATTATTAACATTATTATTATTATTATTATCATCATTATCATGATTTTTATTGCTATCATCATTATCTATATTCTTGTTCTTACTATTACTAGTACCATGAGTAACCTACCGTAGATAACACTAAAGTCGCCAGGACAACGTTTATTTCGATGAACAGACGTCTGGTGGCGTTAATACTTACATTTCTACATCCGTGATTTCAGGAAAGTTAAAAGGGGCTATCTGGAGACTCTGTGTCATATTCTGTCTTCATCTGTGTCATATCATGGCTATAAATGAACAAATTACAAAAATATTACCAGAGTGGCGACCAACAATAAGGTCGCCAATTAGTGTTTATGTTCTGAGTGTCCTCCCGCCGTCGTCGTCGCGCGAAAAAAAAACGAGTTGCTAAATTTGAAACCGTATATACTTGCAGATACAAAGCATAAAACAACGCTGAAACAAGATAGATTATACAGGCATGATATAAACTACTGTGCATCATCTTCAGTTGCACATAAAAATCAGTAGTGATGCGTAATATTTGGCGGCTGGCAACATTATTGCAGCTGGCGACTATACTGTTATCTACGGTAGCTACTATTAGTTCGATCATTATCATCATCATTATTTCCCAATCAT
>JACEEZ010006612.1:367500-442500 GCA_016584305.1 Chionoecetes opilio
ATATATATATATATATATAATGTATATCTATATATATAAATCTCAAAATTTGTCTGTCTGTGTGTCTGTATGTTCGTTATAGACTCGGCTACAGATGGCCAAAACCCCACATGCCGCACATATTTGGAATCCTCATGACCCAGCGGAGAACATAGGCTATGTTTCGATGGGCGTGGCCGACCCTGGTGGGCGTGGCCAGCAAAAACAACCTAAAAACGGCTGTGGCTGCTAAACCGTGCGAGATACAGACATGACACTGTAGTCCAAAATTGTTGGCTGTGATCGACTTGGGGGGATGGAAGATGTTTTGAGGGGCGTGTCCGACCCCGGTGGGCGTGGCAAGCAAAAACAACCTAAAAAGAGCTGTAGCGGTTAAACCGTGCGAGATAGAGACTTGACTTTGTAGTCCAAATTTGTTGGGCCGTAAGCCCACAGCCCTCCGCAGGAGCTAGGAGAAAGGTGCCCGGAGGGCACCCTTTCTGCTAATATATATATATATATATATATATATATATATATATATATATATATATATATATATATATATATATATATATATATATATATATATATATATATATTATTATATATATATATCTGTATGATATATATATATATATATATATATATAAATATATATATATATATATATATATACCTGTCGTAAGAAGCTTGTATTATATATAATAAATAGTATATACATTTTATGCCGTAAATTATTATATTTATTAATATTCATTTTATTATTATTTTTTTTATTTAAGTACTTATTTTATCATTATACTACCTTTCTATTACTCTTTTTATTACCCTTTACTTACCGTATACGAAATTACCCTTTATTATTTATTTATTTATATCTTTAGTACCTGAGGGCATGAGGGTCTGGTCTAAGTGCCTGGGGGTTTGGGTGTGGTGGGCAATGAACCCTTGGGTTGGCTAAGCGCTGGGGTGCGGTTGGATGTAGGTGGGGGTCTGGGTGACGGGCGGGCTAGGGGCTAGGGTCCGTGGTCCGATGCGAGAAGGCAGATACGCACTGAGTGAACTCAGATACGCCCCTTCGAACCGGATCCATCATGTGGATCCCTAACCTAACCCTTGACCTTTCCATCACTTTGACCCTACCTGTCATGTCGTCAACCCTGCAACCTATCCTGACCACGACCCGTTAACCTCCATGACATAAACCCTTTAAACCTCTCTCATCAGATACAACCCAACCCATTACGATTTACATTTACCATTACAACCCATTGTTATTTTTTTTTTCTATTTTTTTTCTTCAATTTTTCTTATATTTATATATATATATATATATATATATCTCACCCACGTCTCGCCTATCAGTTAACCAGCCTCCTTTGGCCAGAGGGAGGGAGGTCGATGGGCGGTCGAAGGGTGGGAGGGGGGATTAGGATAGGAGCTCTCATCCACCAGTTACCTTCCCTTGGCCGGAGGGAGAGAGGTAGGTGGACGGGAGGGGGAGGGGATGGGGGGATGTCTATCAGTTACCTTCCCTTGGCCAGAGGGAGGAAGGTAGATGGACGGGGTGATGGGGATGTGGGGGGGGTCCTCTCACCCACGTCTTGCCTATCAGTTACCTTCCCTTGGCCAGAGGGAGGGATGTCTGTCAACAGACCGCCAGAGGGTTTGAGGGGGGGGGGGGGGTCCGAGCTCGGTAAAGATTTCCGTAAAGGATTTGTCCGGGAATCGAACCGACACCTATTGTGTGTGTCTTGTGGAGAGTAGCTGTGTGTGTGTGTGTGTGTGTGTGTGTGTGTGTGTGTGTGTGTGTGTGTGTGTGCTAATTGTGTGTGTGGTGCTGTTGTTTTTTTTTTTCTCGACCTCTAGTCTTGCTTTTCTCCCTCTCCCTTCTTGCCTGCTTTCCAGGGCAGCAAGCAGGGAGAGGGAGGGAAGGAGGAAGTAGGAGGGACAGAGTTAGGGAGAGAGGGAGGAAGGGTGATGGAGTAAGGGAGGAAAAGATATGAAGAAGGGAGAGAGAGAGAGAGAGAGAGAGAGAGAGAGAGAGAGAGAGAGAGAGAGAGAGAGAGAGAGAGAGAGAGAGAGAGAGAGAGAGAGAGAGAGAGAGAGAGAGAGAGAGAGAGAGAGAGTGTTTGTTGGATTGTGTCTTGTTGAGAGTAAGTTATTGTTATTATTATTGTTGTTATTATTATTATTATTTGATATACCTCCTCCTCCCCCCACACCCCGCTCACCATGCCCAGCAGCGTTCAGTACACCCACGCCTTCCCTTCCCTCCCCCCCGTCAGTCACGCCATACGCCCTCAGCTGGTCCCGTGTTGACATCGCATAGCGCTGTAAACACAGAATTGCCGAAATCTTGTCACTATGACAAGATCGGCCTTCGTCATTATAGCCTGACAAGATAACTCGTCACACTGACAAGATCTCTTCTTCATTTTCTTCTGCACATGACAAATTCTAATCTTGTCATGAAATTCAACATATTCACTCTTAGATAAAAAGGGTAGGAAAAGGGTAGAAAAAGGGTATTTGTAGTGATGAAATACTGCTACCCTTTTTCTACCCTTACAAATATACCCTTTCGGATCGACGCAAATATACCCTTTTCCAACCCTCTCGTCTAAAAAGGGTAGATAAAGGGTAGATTAAGGGTATAATCGGCAGCATCTACCCTCCAGCCTGGGCATAGGGTTTAAAAAGGGTAGTGATGGTGCGATGTAACAATTCTAATACTTTATCTAATCTAATCTTAATCTTAATCTAAACCCTTAATGTACCCCCCATTTCTGAGAGTGCATCCAGGAGCTTCGGCACCGCGAATTATTGACATGTATTTTGCATTATGAACAGTATTATATCAAATTAAGCCAAACAAATAATAAAGTACCAAAGGAATCACAAGTAAGGGCCGGGACGGGGACAATAATGATGGCCACTGTACTCTTAACCCCTTGAGACCCAGAACGTTATTTCCATTGTAATTTGGGGTACCATTAGACATTTTTAGTGACTATAAGCAATATTTTATAGATATGACCTGTTTAGTATCCATGTCGACTAACTAATTTGTTATATTCAGTTACTTTTCGTTATTTTATGGGTCGACAACATACAATTTTTTTATAGCAATGGAAAGATCTGGGCGTGAAGGGGTTAACAGATATACTTTATCAAATAACAAAAATCTTCCCATTACCATTACCATTACGTCCCTTTAACCATTAAGTCATCATCCCTGCACTGCAAAACCATTGATTGATATACCCATCCATTTAATTTTCCTTTTAAATACAAGATAGCTAAATTAGTAAAAAATGACTTAGTCAGTTAAGAAAAAAAATATATCAAATTAGTTAGGATAAAGCGAAAAATGGAATAATGTAAAATAGATAAGAAAAAAAACATTACCTTATCAGAAAGAAAAAGAAAATTATTTAAAATAGAAGATAAATAGTTCCATTACCTAATCAGAACTATATATCTTCGGGCAATTTCGTATATAACTACTGAAATTCAAAAAGGGGGAGTAAAAAAAAAGGGGGGGTGGAGGGGTTGAAACAGACCATTAACCCTTGAGACCCAGAACGTAATTTCCATTGTAATTTGGGTGCCATTAGACGATTTTTAGTGACTATAAGCAATATTCTATAGATATGACCAGTTTAGTTTAGGGTCCTTATCGACTAACTAATTTGGTATATTCAGTTACCTTTCGTAATTTTATGGCTCCACAGCAGACGATTTTTTATAGCAAAGGAAAGACCTGGGCGTGAAGGGGTTAAAAAAACATACAGATAAACAGACAGGCAGACAGGCAGACAAACAGACAGGCAGACAGACAGACAGGTAGACAGACATGCAGACAGATAGACAGACAGACAGATTTTTAGATATATAGATTCAATTATAAGAACCTAGTAGTACTCACTCCAATCCAAGAACCGAGTACTGTACCTTCAACTCGAACCCAAACCCACATCCATAATAAGACATGAAATAGAAAAGGCTATTAATTAACCAGGGTAAAACAAGAAGTAACGGATTCAAGCTGGAAAAACGTAATTCAAAAAAGAAATAGGGAAAAACTGGTTCACAAATAGGGTTGTAAATGATTGGAATGGACTCAGTAGACAGGTAGTTAGTGCGGAGTCATTAGGGAGCTTTAAAGGGAGGTTGGATAAATTCATGGATGGGGATGAAAGGTGGATGTAGGTAGGGCTTAAGTAACAGGAACTACCACGTGTAGCTCTCCCAGCCTCTTGTAGCTTCCTTATTTTCTTATGTTCTTATGAGTCCTAAAGCTCACTCTAGTTAAGCGCAGCCCTCGTACCTTCCTCCTATTACCGAGGCCAGCCAGGGAGTAGATACATAAACGAAGAACATATAATAAGAACATAAGGAAACTACAAGAGGCCGTGAGACGTGGTAGTTCCTGTTACGAAAATGTAAACAAAACAAAATGGAGAGACAATACTTACAATGAGAGACACAATGTATTTAGTCTGTCTATTTGATGTCCGAGAGAGAGACAATACTTACAATGAGAGACTTACATAAACAGAGAGAGAAGCAAACCTTTTACCACGGTGGCATTGCGTCATAAACTATAGTCTAATTTTTTTAACGAGGCCGAAATACCATTCTATCATAAGGTCTCATGCTTAAAATTATGCCTATGTTTACCTGATAATATGGTTAACTATGATAAAATACAGCTGAAATCTAGAAGAAGCGCGCTGTATATAGTACGTATTCCCTTCTCCTGGCATCAATATCAGTCAGTAAGCAGCAAGGGGGCAGGATTTTTGCCTCATTAAAAAAACAGATTATATACGTTCTTACATGTAATTTACGGTTTATGGAACTGTCGCCGATAGGAACTCTCGCCGCAACACCAACCCCTTGAACTCCCGTCGACATTGGAACACTCGCCGAAGTGTAAAATTTTCGGTGACAGTTCAACTTGTAATATATGAAAAGGAATCTAACCTAACCACATAACCTATCCCAACTATTCAGGCTATTATTGGTATTTAACCACTGAATGCAGAAACACGGGTAATAGGAACACTCGCCGACGTGAAAAATAGGAACACTCGCCGACGTGATAAATAGGAACACTCGTCGGCGAGTATTTCTATCGGCAACAGTTCCAGGTACCTATTTTACCTCATACTTTTTTTCTTTTTTCTTTTTTTATATATATTAAAAAAAAAAAAAAATCATACCTGCATCAATAAAAAACTTATGTAAAGCAACAAGAGGGTATTATTCCAGATGAACACCGAACTAACTATGGTGGACGAAACTATTTTTTTCTGGTAAGTTTTGATGTGTTTTGAATTAATCTGTTAACTCTTTCTGTCGGAATTTTTGTTTTTTTTGTTTTTGTCTTTTGTTAGTTTATTTATTTTTTATTTTTAGGTAAAGGTTAGGTTAGGTAAGGGTTAGGTTAGGTAAGGGTTAGGTTAGGTAAGGGTTAGGTTAGGTAAGGGTTAGGTTAGGTTAGGTTAGGTAAGGGTTAGGTTAGGTTAGGTAAGGGTTAGGTTAGGTTAGGGTTAGGTTAGGTAAGGGTTAGGTTAGGTAAGGGTTAGGTTAGGTAAGGGTTAGGTTAGGTAAGGGTTAGGTTAGGTAAGGGTTAGGTTAGGTTAGGTAAGGGTTAGGTTAGGTAAGGGTTAGGTTAGGTTAGGTAAGGGTTAGGTTAGGTAAAGGTTAGGTTAGGTAAGGGTTAGGTTAGGTAAGGGTTAGGTTAGGTAAGGGTTAGGTTAGGTAAGGGTTAGGTTAGGTAAGGGTTAGGTTAGGTAAGGGTTAGGTTAGGTAAGGGTTAGGTTAGGTAAGGGTTAGGTTAGGTTAGGTAAGGGTTAGGTTAGGTAAGGGTTAGGTTAGGTAAGGGTTAGGTTAGGTAAGGGTTAGGTTAGGTTAGGGTTAGGTTAGGTAAGGGTTAGGTTAGGTTAGGTAAGGGTTAGGTAAGGGTTAGGTTAGGTTAGGTTAGGTTAGGTAAGGGTTAGGTTAGGTATAGGTTCGGTTAGGTTCAATTTTTTTTTTTTTTATTGTCATTTTTGCACACACAAAAAATTTATTTGCGACTGAAACGGTTAGCAGATTAATTCAAAGCACATCAAAACTCACCAGAATAAAATAGTTTCCTCTACCAAAGGAAGTTCGGTGTTCATCTGGAAATTTACCAACAAGCGTTATAAATGAGTACTTACGTTTCTATGGTGGGTGGATGTACAATAATTCTGCCTCTTATTAGCACGTATTAGCACGGACCCATCCTTGCCGCCGCGGTTTATGGAACTGTCCACGATGAGAACTCTCGCCGATACACCAACCGAAAACTCTCGCCGACGTGGAAATTTTAACCTAACCTGGACATTGGGACCTAACTTAACCTAACTGATCAAGCTACTGCTGGTATTTCATCCTTGAATGCAGAAACAAGGATAAAACCTGATTAAATGTATATATTGGGTCTTGTAATATCAAAAATTGGAATACTTGACGACGGCGACGAGAGTTCCGATCGGCGACATTCCAGGTACCGCCAATGCATGCCACCACCTCGTTATTTGGGAAGAACACTCACTGGGGGTCCATTCTTATATTTTCCCTTACAGTCTGCACATCACAATAGTACGGTAATCCTTGTACGGCAATTACTAACGTGCCAGTAGACGTAATAACAGAAATATTTAACGTGACAGCGCAAGGACGGACACTCCTCCGCCTCACCCACAGTGTTGCCAGATCGATTAGCCGAAATTTCCCTTTTTTGTCTCATAAGAACATAAGAAACATAAGAAAATAAGGAAACATTTGAAACATTTGAAACATTTGAAACATTTTATTATGCCTTAACAGTACATCTTATATATTATCTATACAATAATTTGTAGCATTAAGGCAGCCCATAGGAAGCAAGCTTTTCGGGCAATAATTGATCAATTATGGTATAAATTGAATCTAGTATGTAACATAAATATAACATTAAACAAGTACGAGAACACTCCCAACCCCTCCATCATTGTGACTGTCAACAACAGGTTGTTGGCACAACTCACGAAACAACAAATAACTGACATAGCATCACAAAATTTAATCATTGTGACGTGTAGTTAGTATTTATTCAGCATGTATTTTTAAGATGTTTCTTAAAAGAATATAGTGAAGGAAGAACTTTTACGTCATCTGGAAGAGCATTCCATGTTTTAGGGCCAAGATAAGAGAGTGAATGTTGGAACATTGTTAGGCTATGTATTGGAATACGGATGTTATGTTGGGTGCGTGTAGGATAATTGTGATGTGGTTGTTGCAGTAATGCATTATTTTCACTGTTAATAGTTTTAAACATTATAGATTGCAATTTCTAATTTGTTGATATCAAAAGTTTTAATGTGTGTAATTGTTTAAAAAGGGGTTGTGTATGTGCGTAGAAGTCACTGTCAGTAATAATCCTAATAGTCGTTTCTGCATTCTAATAGAGGCAGTAAATGCGTGGGGTAAGTGGTGCACCAGATTGGTGTACAGTAATGGAAATGTGGTAAGACATGGGCATCGTAAGCGTTTTCATTATATAGTCGGGTACAAAATCTTTTACTCTGTATAGAAGGGATATAGTTCTTGATAATTTCAGTATGAGGTTTGTTATATGAGGTTTGAATGTCATTTTATCATCCAGTGTTACACCCAAGAGTGTGTGTGTCTCAGTTCTTTTAATGATGGAGTTGTTATATATTAATGGTGGAAGCAAGTTTAGTGGCTATGGTAAATAACATGTAGAAAGTTTTACTTAAATTTATAATCAATCTGTTACTTAGACACCATTTTTTAAGAATTTGGAGCTCAGAATTGGCAGTGTGTATCATGTTGACTGGATTTGTATCTGTAATGTAGAGGGTTGAGTCGTCAGCGAAGAGTATGGTTTTAAGGTTGTTAAAGATAAGGGAAATATCATTTATATAGATAAGGAATAAAATAGGACCTAACACGCTTCCCTGGGGGAAACCCCATATCGAACGGTTAGTGATGGTGATATACTATCGAGTAGTTTTGTTGACTGTGTTCTATTGAATAAGTAATCTCTAAACCAATCATTTACAGTTCCTCGTTATCCCATAAGTGTGTAATTTTCGAAGTAGTATATCATGTCTTACTGTGTCAAATGCTTTAGTGAAATCAATGTAGATGCTTAAAAGAGATGCTGTGAATCCAAGCTAGTGTATATTCCTCGGTGAAAGTTTTTAAAGCTGTAAAAGTGTTCCTGCCTGTACGAAAACCAAAACTGTCTGGGATCAATAATATTTTTAGACTCAAGAAAATTTAGTAGGGATTTTTTCATTAATTTTTCAAAAATTTTAGAGAAAATACTTAACAGTGATATGGGTCTATAATTGCTTAAGACATCTTTAGGACCTTTTTTGTGGATAGGTATAACAGTGGCATGCTTAAGGCACTGTGGAAATTCACCTCTTTAATAGATTGATGAATAAGATCGATAATGGTATTGCTAATTGGTTTCTGTTTTCTTTGAATAGATGTTGAGAATTCATAAGTGTTACTTTTTTTGTTTTTAGGGAATTAATGACTCTTATAACATCTTGTGGATGGACTGGAAGAACTACCATGGAATTAGGATAGTCACCTCTAAGGAAGTTAAGTGGATCAGTAGTAGATTGTGGAAAAACCGCGGTCTAACTCAGGGCAATATTTGTGTAAAATTCATTAACGCTGTAGCAATATCTAGAGAAGTATTAGTATTTATTATTGTATGTGACGTTATCTATCTTAATAGATTTACGGTTGTTATTGGTAAGTTGGTTGATAATGTTCCACATTTTTTTAGTATCATTCTTAAAGTTACAAAATATCTTAGTGTAATAAGATTGTTTGGCCTGTCTAATAGTTTGGTTAAGTGTGTTACGATAGTGTTTGTAATAATCTTCGGTAACAGCACCTACTTTATAGTCCTTGTATAGATTGTTTTTAGTTTTTATGGAGTTGATAACTGCTTGAGTGATCCACGGGTTGTTTAAACGTTTCTCACTTACAAATTTTGTTTTAAGAGGAAAGCTTTCATTATATATTTCATGTAGTTTTTCAAGAAACTTGTTGAAGTTAGAATTTTAAGGTAGATATTAACAAATCATCATTTCAATAGCACTAGTTTGTTCGAAAAAATTAGCTTGTTCGTTTTAGTTGTCGATCTAAATACAATTTTGTGAAGTTTATGTGATTTGATTGGCGTAGAGATATTAAGGAATATTGGGAGGTGTCTGATATTGGATAATGTATTATTCCAGATGTATAGTTACTATTAAAGTTTGTTAAATATATGGTCCAGCAAAGATGGTTTACTTAAATTAGAGCTATCAGGGAAGCGTGTGGTCGTGAGATATGTGGAAAAAAGTTTATAGTTTGCAACGTGCTAAGAAAATTATTTGTTGGAGCATGTGTACTGTGTTCAAGTAAGTTGATATTCAGGTCTCCAATAATTACGGTTTTATTTTCTTAATGATATCTTTTTGCAAAAGAGTATATAAAATATTAGTGAAATCTTCGACTGCCTCATGTTACTGTGTGGTCTGTATATTGCACATAATATGTAAGTACAGGAGCTATCAGTTACTTTAATTGTGTTAATTTCTATAGAATCGTTTAAAATTGTTAATTCTTGTATTTGTTCACAGTAGATGTTATGTGATATAAAGAGTGTGACTCTCCGTGTGCTCTAGTGGTTCTAACCATTGATAGGAATTATAGCCAGGTAGCTGAAATAGATGTTTGTTAGTATCATTGAGCCAGGTCTCAGTAACGGCCAAAATATCTGGGGATGCGGATAAAGAATTAAGGAATGCTGCAATATTATCTATGTTTTTAGGTAAAGATCTTGAATTGATATGTAATATATTTAGTTTATTTGAGTTATGGGGAATTAATTTATTATACGCATGAATGTCATAATACTGTGAAATATTATTAAAGTCAGTGTGTCATGAAGAGCATTAATTATTTTTAATGCTATGTCCTCTTTGTTGTGATTAGGGTTATCATTAAGATTAAATAAGGATGAATAGAGATTAGTCATGAGTTCAGAGTTATTCAGATCATGTATGTGTAAGTTGGTCATGTTGGTTAAGTGTTGAGGTGAGAAGTGAAGAGAAAAAAAAAAAAATAGAAAAGAAAAAGCGCAAGATAAAAAGAACGCAGCGTCTTGCCGCGTCTTGCCGCGCCGGGTGCATAAAAGAATATAAAGGAATGTGTATGAGATCCATGTAATGAAAAAATATGTTTGAGTGAAAGCAATCAACACCATATACAAAAACAATTAATGTTATATCAACATATGCATGGAGCAATGATAAGAAATATTTTTTTTAAGCTGTCTCAAAGTTGGTAGTAGTGGTAGTAGTGATAGTAGTGAAAATAACAATGATAATGACAATGATGATAACAATAATAACAAAAATAATAATGCTAATACCAATAATAACGATAGTAATAGTAATAATAAAAAACTAAAGTAATATTTGTAATAGAAATAATAATTAGGTATAGTAGTAATGAAAATAATGATAATACTAGTAGTGGTAACAATGATAATAATAATAATAATAATGTACGAGTACCTATATAGATAGTAGTAATAAAATAAAATAAATTAATAATAATGATTATAGTAATAATAATAATAATAATAATAGTGATAATCATAACAAGATGCATAAAAAATAAGAAAAAGAATTATTACAATAAAAGTAATACCGAAAAAATATAATAATAATGAAATTAGCAACAATGATAACACCTCCCTCCATAATCAACAACACCATTTCTTTGAACAATAAAGTAGTAGTAATGATAGCAGCATAATACTACCAAAAGTTATATTACTAATTTTGGCAATAATGGTAATAATAGCGATAATACTACCCATAATATAGTAATACCAATAACAATAATAATGATGATGATGATGATGATGATAATAATAATAATAATAATAATATTAATAACTAAAAATAATAATAATAACAATATTAATAACTAAAAATAATAATAATAACAATATTAATAATAATTATAATAAGTGATGTTAGCATTAATAAATGAGAAAAAGAAAGAAAAAAAACATTTCAGTAATGCTCAGAACAATTAAAGTAACAATGATAACACTGGGGAACAAATTTTTGTTGAGTTAGGTCTGATACTTGTTATTAAGTAATTTTTGGGTGCTGAAACCAAAACTGATCTCAGTTTTTCTCTATCACGTCAAGTTTTTGAACTGTAGGATTTTCGTTTCTTAAAAAATATGAAAAATACTGTACATAACAGTAACAGTGCTTATTTTATAAAAAGTTGCAAATGTTAACATACAATGAAAAATGAAAGAAATAGGCATGAATAGAATGTTTATTTAACATTATCATGTTTTTAGAAAGGATAAGGCTATAATTGTGTGCAGGTTAAGGTAAAAATTTACGTTTGTAGCTTTGTCTGGAGTGTTCAACTTGAGGACTATCGCGTTTGATGCTCCAACAATAGTCAGCCATCATATGCACATCCCATCTACCCTGGTAACGTTTTCCATAACCTTCAAATCTGGTGAAATCGTTCACCTTGCTCGTCGCTAGCAGCACCAAGATTTTCCGGAAAGTTGGCAAGATGGCTATGCAAAAAATGTACTTTAATACTCATGTTGCAACCAAGCGCTTTGTAGCTCTCCAATAGTTTCTGAACAATTTCTGTGTAATTACTTGCAGGTGTATTTCCAAGAAAGTTCTTGACGACGTCTTGAATGATAGCCAAGCATTCTTTTCAAGGTCTGACATAGTACCGTTGAAATGTTCATCTTTGATGAGCTGTCGAATTTGTGGACCATCAAACACACCGGCCTTGATTTTTTCAATGACAGTCCAGGAAATGCCAAGATGATGTACTTCAAACAGTCGCCATCAGTTGACAATGCTTTTACAAATGTTTCATGAGACCTAGTTTTATGTGCAGAGGTGGGAATATTATTTCTTCCTGTCAACAAGTGGCTCATGTACAATGTTAGGATCTCCAGGTTTAAGATCAGATCTCGGAGGCCAATTCGTCTGAACCCAATGCTTCTCTCGAGCTCGCTATCCCACATACAGAGAAAGCAGGGATACTTTGTGTATCCACGTTGTTGACCAAGAAGGAAGGACACCATTTTAAGGTCAACACAGATGATCCAATTGTGTTGTCATATTGCAATAACTCAATGACTCTCTTTACATCTCCATATTCTTCACGAAGACAGACCGAATGCCAATAGGGACTGCGCCAAACAAATTGCCATTGTGTAGAAGGACACACTTCAAGCTCCGCTTTGAGCTATCAATAAACAATCGCCATTCATTTGGATTGTAGATTGAAAGCCCTAATTCCTTCAGTAAACCAGGAATGTTATGGCAAAAGACAAAACCGCTGGCACTTCGAAAGTACTGCAGAAATGTACTTTCTCTGGTTCGAAAGTATGATACCTTCACTCCTTGTTCAAGTATGTTTTTCTCGTTCAGTCTTGATGCTAGCATTTCTGAAGCTTTTTTGGATAGGCCCAAATCACGTGCTAAATCATTTCAACTCGTGCTGATCAAATCCCTACGAACTGAATCCTCGTGAATGTCAAAATCTGCATCATTGCTGTCACTGCGTTCTTCAACATCACTCAGATCTTCTAGAGGAGGTAGTTGTTCGAAAACTGGCACTGGAATTTCAGCTGAATGAGGCTGAATGAAGCTCACAAGTGGAATTTTGCTTATCTGGAGGGTAAGCTGTGGAGAAAAAACTTGACGTGCTAGAAAAAAACTTACTACAGATTTGGAATCAGCATGCCAATTTTAGTCTAAATAAGCTCAAAAATCTAACTTAACAATTTATTTTTTTCAAATTGTTCCCCAGTGTAATAGTAAACGTAGACATAGTAGTAGAGGCACTACCACCATTACTACTAGTAGTAGTAGTAGTAGAAATGATAAAAATAGTAATAGTTATAATAATAATGACAATAATAACAGTAATAATAATGATAACAAAAAGATAAATAATGGTAATGATAGTGACCAATAATAACATCAATAATACTAAAAAAACAACAATGATAATGATACGGATAACATCAATATTATAAAAAAAAATATATATATATATATGAATATGATGATAAAGATAGTAGATACTAATAGTAATAATAATAATAATATAAATAATAATAATAATAATATAATAATAATAATAATAATAATAATAAAAATAGCAATAAAGTAATAATAGCAATAAAATAATAATAATAATAATAGCAAAAATAGTAATATAGTAAAATTTAAGTAAAAAGAAAATCCAATAAAAATTGATAACATCAATAGTAATGATGTAAAAATTAAAAACAGAAGTTTTTAAAGTAAAACCAACGACAGTAATGATGATGTTTCAAATATCCCCAGTATTGAAAAATTAATAATAATGAAAATTTAATAATAATTACAAATAAAAATAAAAATAATAAAAATTAAAAAATCAAAAAAATAATAAAAAATAAAAATAATATTAATGATAAAAAAAAATAATAATAAAATAAAAATAGTTAATAATAAAAAGGGTAATAAAAATACTAATAAAAAATAAAAAAATTTAATAAAAATAATAATAAAAGGGAAATGAAAATTTTGTAACACAAAAAACAGTATACTGACTAGGGTAAAAACCCCCAAAAGCTGGAAAAGGAACAATCCCGGGTTTAAAAGGGGGAAAAAAAAAATTTTAGGGGGTAGCAATAAGGCACAAATTTAGTAGAAAAATGTGAAGGGGGTTCTACTTTTCTTTTCAGACTTTTAATAGTTGTGATGGAAATTTTTGTCATATGAAACAGTGGGGTTAAAAGACAAAAAATTTAAAATTTAATTAAAATGATAATAATAATAATTAAAAATAATAAAATAAAAATGAAATAATAAAAAAAATAAACAAAAATGAAAATAATAACAATGTAGTAGTAGCCAAAACCCGGAAAATGAGGGAAAAATTTTTAATAATAAATAATGAAAAATTTAAAAATTATAGTAATAAAATAAATAAAAATTTAAAAATAATAAAAATTTAAATTTAAAAATAATAAATTATAAGGGATAATCCCAAATGCAGAGTTTTTTCATAAAAATAGAAAGAAATGCTAGAAAAGGTTTTAATTTGGGTAACTATAATAAAAGGGAATTTTAAATAGAAAAAAAGAAGAACTAAAAATGAAAAAAAATGAAAAAAAAGGGGTAAATATAAAAAAGGGGAATAAAAAATAAAAAAAATCAAGCCCTAAACCCAAAATTTTATTTAGTAGTAGCAATGAAAATAAATTGGGTTGTTATGGTGAAGTTAACATTTTCCGCTAAAAGACAATACCCCAAAACACAAAAAATTTTTTAAAACAAAAATGCAGTAAAAGGGTTATTTGAAAAATATTTTGGGTTGACGGGGTTTTTCCCCTGTGTATATGTGCCCCTTTCCCATAAGGGATACTTATCTAGGAAAGTGAAGGGCCCTTTCCCCCGTCAACAAATTACATTTTTGAGGGTGGTTTTTTTAGTTTTAAACCAAATTAAATTTTTCCCACCCTTTTGGTATAGCACTGTTAAAATTTTGCCCCTGGGTTCTTTTTCTGATGTATAGGACTGTTTTGAAAAAAAATTTAAACCCTTTTTTGGAGCCCAGGTCTCTTTTTGATGGGGGAATGGGGCCAAAGCGGGAAATGAGGCCCCCAATTAAAATCATTTTTTTGGTGATCTATTTTTTTAACTTACAAAATTTGGGGGGTTTTATACGGGGAATGTGGTGACCCAAATTTTTTAATGTGATATTTTTAATGCCCTTTTTCCTGTATTTTTTTTCCCCAAACTTTCTTTGAAAACAGGGGTAATGTTTATTTTTTTGGGGTTTTTTTCCCGGGTCTATTTTCATCAGGTAATCCCGGGCCCCCCCTGAAAATAAATGGTGCCCCCGGGGCGCTGGGACGGGGTAAAACTTGCCCAATGTTTTACTCCAATCTTCTACTTTTTTTTTTTAAATTTTAAACCCTTTTCGTCCCCCAATTTTCCATTTTTTGGGTCCATTTTTTACAGTAAAATTTCCCACTCCTTGGGTTTTTTCCTTTTAAAAATTTTTAAATTGGGCTTGGTAAATTAAAAGGGAAAGGATTTTTACAAGTGAGGGGTGATTCCCCCAGAAAATGAGGCCCCAGTAGCCCCTGCCCACATCACCATCATCAGGGCCCCGGGGTTTGATGTCGCCCACCACACTTCCCCTTTTTTTTTTTCCCTGTTCCCTTTTTCGTTTGCTGTTGCGGGTTGGGCCCTTTTTCAGCTTCGCTTGTTGGTTGCGTTTTGGGTTTTTTTGGAAGCCATTTTTCCTGGAAAAAAGTGGGCAAAGGCACCCGGCCCCGGCAGACGGGCGCTTAACGATGGGGAAATTTTTCGATTGGGGTTTAAATTTAAACCAGGAGCCAAAGTCTTTTTCACCAGGGTGTCCAGGAAAGGAATGGAAGCTTTCAAGAAAAGGCCCGAGGCCTCACGTGGTAAATTTTTCCCGTCACCTTTAACCCAACCCCAACCCACAAACCACCTTTCATCCCCCTCCATGAACCTATTCCCGCTCCCCCCTTTTAAAACTCCCCAATGAACCCCCCACCCCCCCCCCCAACTCACCTTCTACTGAGACCATTTTCCAAATTTCCCTTTTACCCCCCCCTATTTGTGAACCAGTTTTTTTTTTCCCCATTTTCCCCTTTCCCAATCTAAAGCTTTTTTTCCCGCTTTAAAACCGGGGGTTTTTGTTCTAAACCCCGGTTAAAAACCGTAAGAAATTTTTTTCCCACCTTTTCCTTTATTAAAACCCTTTTTCCACTTAAAAAATTTTTTATCAGATCCCCCCCTTCCCCCTGGCCTTTCCCCCCTCGATGAGTGGGAATTTTTTAAAAAAACTTTTAATCTCCTCTCATAACTAAATTTAAGCATCCCCCTTTTATCATTTTGGGCCCTCCCTTTTCTGCCCTTTTTCTAACCCCACTATAAACCTCCCCCGTAATATGGAGACCAAAAAAATGAACTGCATAAATCCCAGGTGGGGGCCCCGACTAAGCCAAAAAACTTTTAAAAAAACTTCCGCACTTCTTAAATTTTAAACCCTTTTGGTAAAAGAAACCTAATACTCTATTAGCTTTTTTTCTGGCCTCAATACATTGTTTCCTGGGTGGGAGGTCGGGCTCCCCCCTAAACCCAAAATTTTTTTTCCCCTTTTCTGATTTTTCACGATACTTTTGCTTATGGTGTATCTATTTTCCAGGGTTTTTTCTCCAACATTCATAAAAGCTAATTTACAATATTAAATTCCATCTGCCCTCTGACTGCCCACTCGTTAAGTTTATCTAAGTCTCCCCGCAAATGTTTACGTCAACTGTGATCCCAAAAATCCTACCAAATTGTATCATCGCAAACTTGCTGATATCACTGCTAATCCACTATCCAAGTCGTTGATTAAATAAAAATATATGGGCCCCCAAAAAAGACCCTTGTGGAACCCATTGTCACCCGTCCCCCTTAATTTGGAACCTTAAATTTTAAAACCCTTTTTTGCTTTTTTCTTGCCAAGCTCTTATCCAAAGAAAACTTCCCATCTATACCATGAGCCCTAACCTTATTTAAGAGTCCTCGTGTGGGACTTGTCAAAAGCCTTTCTAAAATCCAGATATATTAATATCATAATCCTTAGCATTATCCGCCGTCTCATAACTTTCCTATAGAAACTCAATAAATTGTGAACAATGACCTACCCTTGGTGATCCATGTTTGTGAATCATTTGATCAAACTATGTTTTATCTAAGTCTCTCTAATGTTTTTTGCAATATAGATTCCAATAATTTACCCCCACTGATTTAGACTTACGGGTCCGATAATTTGACTTTTAGTCCTCTGTCTCCTTCTAAATATGGGAACACCATTTCCTTTCACTCCACAATAATGGCACAATCGCCTATCTCAACCGATTTTCCTAAAATGTGCACTAACGACTCACTAACAACCTCCTTGCATTCCTTTAAATACCCTTGGATACCTTCATCTGGTCCTGGCATTTAAATGTTTTCTTTTTTTCTATACCCCCTCTTCCACCATTTCCCTAGTTAGCACAATATCTTTGAGTTCTTCTCCTCTCGCTTCCTTTGAACATCTGTTCACTATCAGGTATCGTTCCTGTGTATCCTCCTCCGTAAAACACTTAAGAAATAATCAGTTAGACTCCTACACATATCCTCATTCCGTATTTAAACCTCTCCTTGTCCTGACCTTAAGGGCCTAACTAATTCCCTTGTCTTTGTTTTTATAAACCTGATAGAACCCCTTTGGGTCCCTGTTCGCTTGTTCTGCTACTTTAATCCTCTAATTTGTTCTTAGAACTCGAGTTCATTTATTCACTTCCTCGCATCACGTTATACTGTTCTTTGTTTACCAATCCTGCACTTGAACTTAAATAAATTTTCTTTTTAAAAAAAGCCATGTGTGTTTTACTTGGTGGTGTTCCTCCTTTTGGATCACTCGTCTCTGGACCTTATTTCCCTATAGGAATATTTCTTTTCTGTCCGTCAATTATATTCCTTACAAATGAGGTATAATCTCCTCCGCTCGACCTCACTTCCCTTCTAACCTCTCTAATTACCGTCTCAGCCCCTGACCTCACTTCCTTGTCTAACAACCCGCTCTAATTATCTCCTCAGCCTCGACCTCACCTACCATATCCTGACCGCGCCAATTACTCCGGTTCCTTCCTGAACATAAGAACATAAGAAAATAAGAAGCTACAAGAGGCCGCGAGGCTACACGTGGTAGTTCCTGTCGCCTATCACTCCTACATCCACCTTTCAATCCCCATCCATGAACTAATCCAGCTCCTCTTTAAGCCTCCCTAATGTCTCCGCACTAACTACCTGTCTCACTGAAGACCATTCCATTCATTCACCCCCTAATTTGTGACCAGGTTTTTCCTATTTTCCTTTCTTATTCTATCGCTTTTTTTCAGCTTGAATCCGTTACTTCTTGTTCTAGCCCTGGTTACAATCCGTAAGAAACTTTTCCTACCTCTCCTTTATTAAATCCCTTTATCCACTTAAAAACTTCTATCAGATCGGCTCTTACTCTGCATCTCTCGAGTGAGCGTAATTTTAATAACTTCAATCTCCTCTCATAACTAAAGTTTACGCATCACTTTATTAATTTTGGGTCATCCTTCTCTGCCACTGTTTCTTAACAAGGCTATATCCTTCCTGCTAATATGAGACTAAAACTGAACCGCACTATTCTAGGTGAGGCCTGAACATAGAAGCCAGATAAAGCTTTAGAATAACTTCCGGCACTTCTACTTTTACACTTCTGGTAATGAATCCTAATACTCTATAGCTCTATTTCTGGCCTCAATACATTGTTTCCTGGGTCGGAGGTCTGGGCTCACCCTCACTCCAAGATCTTTTTTTCACCTCTGATCTTTCACGATACATTGCTTATGGTTTATCTATTACCAAGGGTTTTTTTCTACCAACACTCATAACGCTGCATTTATCAATATTAAATTCCATCGCCATCTGACTGCCACGTCGTTTAAGTTTATCTAAGTGTCCCTTGCAATAGGTTTTACATCAGACTGTGATCCAATAATCCTACCACTTTATATCATCGCAACTTACTGATATCACTCTAATCCAACTATCCAAGTCGTTGAATGTAAATCAAAAATAGTAATGGACCCAAACAGACCCTTTGTGGACTCCACTTGTCACCAGTCCCCATTCCAGATTTAGAACAATTAATTGTAACCCCTCTCTGTTTTGCCTATTACTTAGCCAAGCTCTGATGCAATGAAGAAACCTTTTCTCATCTATTCCATGAGCCCTACCTTATTTAAGAGTCATTGTGTGGTACTTTGTCAAATGCCTTACTAAAGTCCTAGATTATATATCATAATCCTTATCATTAGCTGCCGTCTCATAACCTTTCTATAAAAATGCAATGAATTGGGTGAGACATGACCTACCCTTGGTGAATCCATGTTTGAAATCATTGATCAACTATGTTTATCTAAGTGCTCTCTAATGTTTTTTGCAATAATGATCAATAATTTACCCCCACTGATGTTAGACTTACGGGTCGATCATTTGACTTTAGGTCCTCTGTCTCCCTTCTCAATCTATGGGAACAACATTTCCTTTCCTCCCAATAATGGGCACATCGCCTATCTCAACCGATTTCCTAAAATGTGCACTAACGACTCACTAACAACCTCCTTGCATTCTTTAATACCCTGGGATACACTTCATCTGGTCTGGCGATTTACAATTTTTCATTTTATCTATCCCCTCTTCAACCATTTCTCTAATTTCACAATATCTTTGAGTTTCTTTCTCCTCATCCGCTTCCTTTGACATCTGTTCACTATCAGGTATCGTCCTGGTGGTATCCTCCTCCGTAAAAACCTTAAGAATATCATTTAGACTCTTACACATATCCTCATCCGGTATTTTAATACCTCACCCTGTCCTGACCTTACGGGCCCAACTAATTCCCTTGTCTTGTTTTATATACCTGATAGCCCTTTTGGTCCCTTTTCGCCTGTCCTGCTACTTTAATCTCATAATTGCTCTTAGCACCTCGAGTTAATTTCTTCACTGTACCTTGCCACACACGTTATACTGTTCTTTGTTTTACCAATCCTGCCCTTGAACCTTAATAAATTTTCTTTTACTCCAACGTTGTTGTTTTAAATGTGGCATCGCCATTTGATCACTCTTTTCTGGACCTTATTTCCCTATAATGAATATTTCTTTTCTGTCCGTCAATTATTTCCTTACAAATGGAGGTATAATCCTCCTCACCCATCCTCCTTCCATTTCTAACCTCTCTAATTACCACCATCAGCACTGACCTCACTTCCCTGTTCTAACCGCTCTATTACCTCCTCAGCCATGACCTCACTTCCATATCTACCGCGCACAATTACCTCCAGGTGCCTTCCTAATCCTGCATAATTGGCCTTATCCAGCTGTCATCGCCCGGTCGTTATCCTGGTAAACTTTCTTCCCCTCCATCCCACACATCTTATTAAAACCGCCAGGTGTCTTGCTTAATCCTGCAGAATTGCCTTTCTGAAATTAAGGTATTCGATTGCTTATTGCCACTTAATTTTTCCCCAACTTCCCATTTTAAGCTAAATCTGATCTCTAATGGTCGCTATTTATCTAAATTCCCAATTCCACCGACCTCCACATTTGTAATATTCGTCTCATTTGTCAGCAATAGATCTAGAATATTATCTACTCTAGTAAGCTCCTTGATTTTGCTTGACTTTAGAAGTTTTTCCTGGATTATTATTTTACAATTCATCTGCGTCGCTGTCACCTATGATTAAAATCCCAGTCTATATTCCTAAGATAAATCTCCCACCACGCATAGTCGATTATAATCTGCAGGCCTTGAAGGTTAAATCACCTTCCAGAGGAATACATGAAATATGTGGAACAAAAGAAATTTGAAGTGTTTTACTTTGCTGGGTTTTTCCGACGACTCTATCAAGGTTTGTTCATTCTTAGATCATTGGCTAAAGATAAGGATACTGCCAAGATAAGAGAACTCACAAATATAAGATACTGACACAAGAAATCTAGCTGACCGAAGAATAAGATAAGAAAACAAAGAAAGATAAACTGACCGAAAAGTAGATAACTGACCAATAAAAAAAGATTAACTTTGACGCAAAAAAGAAAGATAACTTGACCAATAAAAAGATAACTGACCAAAAAAAAGAAAGATAAACTGACTCAAAAAAGAAAGATAACTACGCAAAACAATAAAGATAACTGACCAAAAAAGAAAGATAACTGATCAAAAAAGAAAGAGAACTAACCAAAAAAGAAGATTAACTGATCGAAAAGAGATAACTGACCGAAAAAAGAAAGATTAACTGACCCAAAAAAAGTAAGATAACTGACCAAAAAAGAAAGATAACTGACCAAAAAAAAGAACGAAACTGACCAAAAAAAGAAAGATAACTGACCAAAAAAAGAAGGATACTGATCAAAAAAAGAAATATAACTGACCGAAAAAAAGACCCGAAAAAAGAAAGATAACTGACCAAAAAGAAGATAACTGCCACCAAAAAAGAAAGATAACTGACCAAAAAAGAAAGATAACTGGCCAAAAAAAGAAAGATTTTGACCAAAAAAAGAAAGATAACTGACCAAAAAAGAAAGTAGCTGACCAAAAAGAGAAAGATAACTGATAAAAAAGGAAAGATACTGATAAAAAAAAGCTAATGACGCAAAAAAGAAAAGATACTGACCAAAAAAAAAGAAAGATAACTGACCCAAAAATAGAAAGATAGCTGACCAAAAAAAAAGATAACTGATAAAAAAAAAAAAAGATAACTGACCAATAAAAGAACGATAACTGACCAACAAAAAAGATAACTGACAAAAATAAAAGTAACTGAACCAATAAAAGAAAAAATAACTGACCGAAAAAGAAGGATAACTGACTAACAAAAGAAGAGAACTGCACCAAAACAAAGATAACTGACCAAATACGAAACACACTGATCAAAAAAGAAAGATAACTTAACCAACAAAGAACGATAACAAGTAAAAAAAAGATAACCGAAAGAAGATAATCCTGACCAAAAAAAGAAAGATACCTGACAAAAAATGAAAGATAGGTGACGAAAAAAAGATAACTGACAAAATTAAAGATAACTGACCGGGGGCGCAAAGGCTGATTGATACTTCTCGAATTCTCAATGATAAATAATAACTAAAGGTGATTCGACAAGTTTGACTCCGGGGGAGAAAGAGTTAAAAGAATGATAATAATTAATTCTTTTCCCTATCTCTCTTTTTAGGGCAATTTACTGACTGTGTACGATATCGTTAGTTAAAGGGAAGAAGGGTAAATTCTAGAGTCATTTTCCCGCCCTTATTAGTGGGCTTTTATATCGCTCCAAGCGGGCCTTCACAGATCCCTCAGATTTATTTTTATTTTTATTTTTTTTATTTTTTTAATTTTATTTTGACATTTTGTGCCTATAGACGCCCTGTCAGCGTGGATGACCCAGGGCTCGGATGTACGGCTCTGGAGGTTCACTTGAAGGCTCTGATGGTTGGTCCTCGCCCGTGGTGTCGAGTGCAGGATTCTTATCGTGACGCCTGTGATTAGAGGCTCATGCCGCCCCCCTGTGGCCTCCGATGCACTCGCAATCGAAGTAAGTTGATGGGCAGGGCATGGGGGTGTTCTTAGGCCACTTCGACGGTGCAGAAAAGGTTTTGGGTTTCTTCGGATCGAACTCGGTCACCGAGAACGCCAGTCGGAGAGCTACCACTCCGTGCTACCGCCTCCCCAAAATAACCTCTAAAACCAGATTACTCTAAAACGTAATTTATAAAAGTGGGGGAGAGAGAAAAAAATTACTAACCTAATCTCAATATAAGCTAACTTAACATAATCGGGTAAAATTGTAGTTCCTTTCTCACCCTTAAGGTCTCACTTGAGGTTATTGGTAAGGTTAGGCTAGGTTTATAGTGAGGTTAGGTTAGTAATATTATTTTCGGTGGGTCCCAGGGCGGGGTAATATTAGGGGAAGGGGGGGTTGAAGCGGCATCTCTCCCCAATCTATAATTACGTTTTTAGAGTGCTGAAGGGATCTGTGAAGGTCTAGAAAAAATAAAACTACAATAAGGGCGAGAAAGGAATCTAGAAGTTTACCGAAGAAAAGGTTGAAAGAAAAGTTGAATTAGTTTCTTTTCTTCTTAGCATCAATTCACTGACTGTTTCGAATATAGAGGAGGATTAATTTCACGCGAGGAGATTTTAGGGATAAGTTTGTCAACGCGTCATTCTCTTCCATCTGTTTATTGAGAAAATATTGTGCCTCGTATACATACTACCGCTAATCTTCTACAAGTGCAAAGCTAGAAATAGTCCTTTTTATTTTAAATCTCCACTCACTCTTCCAAACTACAAAGTAATTTTACCCTTATCATTACACTAGATGCTAGGTTAGGTTAGGTTCGGTTAGGTTAGATATGTTAGGTTAGGTTAGGTCAGTTTAAGTTTAGGCTAGGTTAGGTTAGGTTTAGGTTAGGTTAGGTAGTATGTTATGTTAGTTTAGGTAATTAGGGTTAGGTTAGTTTTAGATTAGTATGTTAGGCCAGGATAGTTAGGCTAGTAATAGGTTAGGTTAGGTTGCTTAGGTTAGTAAGGTTAGGTTAGGTTAGTATGTTTATGGTTAGGTTAGGTCAGTGTTTAGGTTAGTTTAGGTTTAGATTAGTATGTTAGGCCAGGATAGGTTGGCTATATAGGTATTATTTTTTGTTTGGTAGGTAAGGTTAGGTTAGTTTAGGGTAGGTTTTTTAGGTTAGGTTAGCTATGTTAGTTAGGGTAGGGTATACAATCGGTCTAAGCAGGCGTGCCACAAAGCCTATAGAGAAACTTGTGTACGTATCGAATAATGATAATGATAGGCCCTAGGCAGATTGTGGCACGTCACTGTTATGGGATAAGGTACTTAATATTACAACTCTTACTAACCTACTGTTCATTATCATCCTCGTGTTCTGCTTATACCTGAACGCACACACACACACACACACACACACACATGGCTCTCTCTGTGTGTGTGGAGGTGGTAAAAGATTTGTTAGAGGAAGTGTGTGTGTGTGTGTGTGTGTGTGTGTGCCTTTTTTGTGTTGATAGTAGGCGTGGTAAGAAGTGGGAGTAGAAGTCGTAAAGTGCAGTAGAACTCACTGTAGGAAGTATTGGTGTAATGAAGGTAGTAGTATGATAGTAGTAGCAGTAGTATTAGTAGCTGTGGTGTGGTGAGAGTAGTAGTAGTAGTATTGTGGTAGAATACTGGTGTGTGTTGGTGTGTATGACGTTGAACTTAGATACAAACCAGTGTAGATACAACACCACACAACGTAAGAGCTTCTCTACAACACATTTGGCACAGTGTGTATATAAAATAACACACTTTTACTTAGCCCTTGCAGTAACAAGGGCAGTGGGTAAGATGAGGTCCGCCCTGACGAGACATCATGAACCTAACAACAAGATTCGGTACGGAGTAGGTTGTAACCTAGCACTGACCTCACTTCCCTTCTAACCGCTCTAATTACCTCCTCAGCCTGACCTCATTCCTATCAACCGCGCCAATACCTCCAGGGCCTTTCCTAATCTAAAATTGGCCTTCCAGCTGTCATCGCCCTGTCGTTATCCTGGGAAACTTTCTTCCCCTCCATCCCACACCTCTTATTAATAACCTCCAGGTGTCTTCTTAATCCTGCATAATTGGCCTTTCTGAAATTAGGTATTCGATGCTTATTGCCACTTAATTTCCAACTTCCCATTTTAAAGCTAATCTGTTTCTCATAATGGTCGCTATTATCTAAATTCCCACCGACCTCCACATTTGTAACTAAATCGTCTCTATTTGTCAGCAATAGATCTAGAATATTATCTACTCTAGTAGGCTCCTTGATTGCTTGACTTAGGAAGTTATCCTGGATTATATTTAACAATTCATCTGCGTCGCTGTCACCTATGATTAAATCCCAGTCTATATTCCTAAGATTAAAATCTCCCACCACGCATAGTCGATTATATCTGCAGGCCTTGAAGGTTAATCACCTTCCAAGGAATACAATGAAATATGTGGAACAAAAGAAATTGAAGTGTTTTACTTTGCTGTTTTTTCCGACGACGTCTATCAAGGTTTGTTCAATGATAGATAATTGCCAAAGATAAGATAACTGCCAAAGATAAGAGAACTAACAAATATAAGATAACTGACAAAAGAAATATAGCTGACCGAAGATAAGATAAGAAAACAAAAAGATAACTGACCGAAAAAGTAGATAACTGACCAATAAAAGAAAGATAACTGACCAAAAAAAGAAAGATAACTGACCAATAAAAGAAAGATAACTGACCAAAAAAAGAAAGATAACTGACCAAAAAAAGAAAGATAACTGACCAAAAAAAGAAAGATAACTGACCAAAAAAAGAAAGATAACTGATCAAAAAGAAAGAAACTAACAAAAAAAAGAAAGATAACTGATCGAAAAGAGATAACTGACCGAAAAAAGAAAGATAACTGACCAAAAAATTAAAGATAACTGACCAAAAAAGAAAGATAACTGACCAAAAAAAGAAAGATAACTGACCAAAAAAAGAAAGATAACTGACCAAAAAAAAGGATAACTGATCAAAAAAAGAAATATAACTGACCGAAAAAAAAGAACACCGAAAAAAGAAAGATAACTGACCAAAAAAGAAAGTAACTGCCCCAAAAAAGAAAGATAACTGACCAAAAAAAGAAAGATAACTGGCCAAAAAAAGAAAGATTATTGACCAAAAAAAGAAAGATAACTGACCAAAAAAAGAAAGATAGCTGACCAAAAAGAGAAAGATAACTGATAAAAAAAGAAAGATAACTGATAAAAAAAAGATAACTGACCAAAAAAAGAAAGATAACTGACCAAAAAAGAAAGATAACTGACCAAAAATAGAAAGATAGCTGACCCAAAAAAAAAAAGATAACTGATAAAAAAAAAAAGATAACTGACCAATAAAAGAAGGATAACTGACCAAAAAAAAAGATAACTGACCAAAAATAGAAAGATAACTGACCAATAAAAGAAAAATAACTGACCAAAAAAGAAGGATAACTGACTAACAAAAGAAAGAGAACTGACCAAAAAAAAGATAACTGACCAAAATAAGAAACACAACTGATCAAAAAAAGAAAGATAACTAACCAAAAAAAGAAAGATAACTAAGAAAAAAAAGATAACCGACAAAGAAAGATAACTGACCAAAAAAAGAAAGATAACTGACCAAAAAATGAAAGATAGGTGACGAAAAAAAGATAACTGACAAAATTAAAGATAACTGACCGAGGGAGCAAAGGCTGATTGATACTTCTCGAATTCTCATGAGAAATAATAACTAAAGGTGATTCAGACAAGTTTGACTCAGGGGGAGAAAGAGTTAAAAGAATGATAATAATTAATTCTTTTCCTATCTCTCTTTTTAGCAATTTACTGACTGTGTACGATATAGTATAGTTAAAGGGAAGAAAGGGTAAAATTCTAGAGTCATTTCCCGCCCTTATTAGTGGGCTTTTTTCCTCCAGGCCTTCACAGATCCCTTCAGATTTTATTTTTATTTTTTATTTTTTTATTTTTTTAAATTTTATTTTTACATTTGTGCCTATAGCGCCTGTAGGCAGTGATGACCCAGGGCTCGGATGGTAGGCTCTGGAGGTTCACTTGAAGGCTCTGATGGTTGGTCCTCGCCCGTGGTGGCGCAGGCAGGATTCTTATAGTGACGCCTGTGATTAGAGGCTCATGCCGCCCCCCTGTGGCCTCCGATGCACTCGCAATCGAAGGTAGAGTTGATGGGCAGGGCATGTGGGTGTTCTTAGGCCACTCGACGGTGCAGAAAGGTTTTGGGTTTCTTCGGGGATCGAACTCGGGTCACCGAGAACGCCAGTCGGAGACGCTAACCACTCCGCTACCGCCTCCCCAAAATACCTCTAAAACCAGATACCTCTAAAACGTAATTATAAAGTGGGGGAGAGAGAAAAAAAAATTACTAACCTAATCTCAATATAACCTAACTTAACCTAATCTGGTAAAATTGTAGTTCTTTCTCACCCTTAGGTCTCACTTGGAGGTTATTGGTAAGGTTAGGCTAGGTTATAGTGAGGTTAGGTTAGTAATATTATTTTTGGTGGTCCAGGGCGGGGGTAATATAGGGGGAGGGGGGGTTGAAGGCGGCATCTCTCCCCCAATCTATAATTACGTTTTAGAGGTATCTGAAGGGATCTGTGAAGGTCTAGAGAAAATAAAACTACTAATAAGGGCGAGAAAGGACTCTAGAAGTTTACCGAAGAAAAGGTTGAAAGAAAAGTTGAATTATTTTCTTTTCTTTCTTAGCATCAATTCACTGACTGTTTACGAATATAGAGGAGGATTAATTTCACGCGAGGAGATTTTAGGGATAAGTTGTCAACGCGTCATTCTCTTCCATCATGTTTATTTGAGAAAATATTGTGCCTCGTATACATACATACACGCTAATCTTCTACAAGTGCAAAGCTAAGAAATAGTCTTTATTTTAAATCTCCACTCACTCTTTCAAACTACAAAGTAATTTTACCCTTATCATTACACTAGATAGCTAGGTTAGGTTAGGTTAGGTTAGTATGTTAGGTTAGGTTAGGTCAGTTTAAGTTAGGCTAGGTTAAGGTTAGGTTAGGTTAGGTTAGTATGTTATGTTAGGTTAGGTCAGTTTAGGTTAGGTTAGTTTAGATTAGTATGTTAGGCCAGGATAGGTTAGGCTAGTATAGGTTAGGTTAGGTTTGTTTAGGTTAAGTAGTTAGGTTAGGTTAGTATGTTATGTTAGGTTAGGTCAGTTTAGGTTAGGTTAGTTTAGATTAGTATGTTAGGCCAGGATAGGTTAGGCTAGTATAGGTTAGGTTTGTTTAGGTTAGGTAAGGTTAGGTTAGTTTAGGTTAGGTTAGGTTAGGTTAGCTATGTTAGTTAGGTTAGGTTATACAATAGGTCTAAGCAGGACGTGCCACAAAGCCTATAGAGAGACTTAGTGTACGTACGAATATGATATGATAGGCCTAGGCAGATTGTGGCACGTCACTGTTATGGGATAGGTACTTAATATTACACTCTTACTAACCTACTGTATAATTATCATCCTCGTGTTCTGCTTATACCCTGAACGCACACACACACACACACACATGCTCTCTCTGTGTGTGTGTGTGTGTGTGTGTGTGTGTGTGTGTGTGTGTGCCTTTTTTGTGTTTGATAGTAGTCGTGGTAGAAGTGGTAGTAGAAGTCGTAAAAGTGGCAGTAGAACTCACTGTAGAAGTATTGGTAGTAATGAAGGTAGTAGTAGTGTGATAGTAGTAGCAGTGTAGTAGTAGTAGCTGTGGTGGTGGTGGAGAGTAGGTAGTAGTAGTAATGGTGGTAGAATACTGGTGTGTGTGTGTGTGTATGACTTGACTTAGATACAAAACCAGTGTAGATACAAACACACACACTAAGGAGCTTCTACACATTTGTCACAGTTTGTATATAAAATAACACACTTTTTACTTAGCCCTTGCAGGTAACAAGGGCAGGTGGGTAAGATGAGGTCCTGCCCTGACGAGACAATCATGAACCTAACAACAAGGATTCGTATACGGAGTAGGGGGTTGGATGGCCTATGAAGATGAGTGACGCGTGTTGACATTATACTTAGCACACCACGCAGACTCCCAAGACACAGCCCGTTAATGTGTCCGGGAATGAGACTGTTTTCCCTGTTTCCTCATTTGGTCCTAATTTCAACACGACCTTTTATATCTGAGCAGTATAGTAGTTTGATTTTCCTAACTTTCCTTGGTCGCAATTTCAACAAGACATATATTTTGGTGTTGGTAAAGGGCTGTAAAGATATATTCGACCCTATTCGCCCTGGTGTAGCCCTTTATGCATGCCTAAAGACTGTTAACTCACCTTGTATATCTAAACACTATTGTAACTTGATTTTCCTAACCAGTTTCTTAGCGTTGATTTTTTTCCTCCCTTGGTCTGAATTTCAACACGACCTTGTAATATCTAAGCACTATAGTAGTTTGGCTTTCCTAACCAGTTTCCTAGCCTTGATTCTAACATACGGTAACAGCTTTACGGAGGAGTAATAGCAGGAGGTCGGGTCGAGAAAGACAGGAGAAAACATTACCATGAAAATAACCTTATCAGGAGTAACATTAATATATTCTTCCTTCTGGTAACCCCCCTTTGTCTTTCTTCCTGTAATCCCCCTTTCCCTTTCTCCTACCATCGCCCCATGAGCTGTTTTCCTTCCTTTGTAATCTCCTTTCCATCCTTTCAAGTCATGACAACCACTTATTTCTATCTATCCTCCATCAACTTTCCTCTATCATCCATCATAACTCCCTTCATTACCCTTCCATCCACTACCTCCTCGCCACCAAAATGTTTTCCTTCCTTTGTAATCCTCCTTCCTAACCTTCCAACTCATGACAACCACTTGTATCTATCCTCCATCATATCTTCCTCTCTTATCCATTGTAACTCCTTTCATCACCCTTCCACCAACTACCTCCTCGTAACCAAAAGTCCAACAACTGAGCCTCAAAACCCACCTGGTGTTCAGTACGGAGTCCCTGGGAGCACCACCACGCCCTCGCACTGACCACAAGACAAGGAACTATATCAAGCGACGGGCGTGGGAGGGGGAAGGGGAGGGAGCGGATAGGGTAATACAAGTTGCCAGGAGTCGCCAGTGATTGACTGTTCGAGCCGGGAAGTGAAACATTTTAACTCGTGGCTCGAACAGGGAGGTATTACTGTTGTTGTTGTTGTTGATTCTGATGAGTCACTTTGCAGATCATTACTATCATTACTATCATTATTACAGCGATTGCTAAGTTTTTTCAGTATTACATCGCTGTCATTAATGTTCGTGCCACTACAGGCGTCTACACACACACACACACACCCACACCCACACACACATACACGCATACACACACTGATGTAAAGTGATCGATATGTTGAGCTACACTTACAATAACTATCTAGTTCTCTGCACACTCAGCTTCACACTTAATCTAGAAAATAAACAATAATATCATACTAACTATTTTCACAGGAACCATTGCCTTTTTTTTTCTTTCGAGGGGATGGTGGCGGACAGAATACACAGGTACAGGAGACTACGTGAAATAAAATACTAGAAAAACATGGCGATCAAACGATTTTGCTACACTAAAGAAACGTCATTTAGTTTTCTTTAAGGATGCGACTAAAAGAACACGAGAATAACAAAAATCTATCGTGGGACAAGTTTGGCTTAAATATAATGATGGATTCTTCTATAAAACATGAACATTTTCTAAAAACATGAAAATGATCAATAAAGTAACATTAACACTTGACGGATATTTTTTGTTAGTCAATCGATGAGTTTTTAAGATGAAGATTCTTTCTTTTCTTCTTCTTCTTCATATTTTCTTCTTTTTTCTTTCTCTTCATCTCTTAGAATTATGATTAAGGTAGATACAAGTGTTTCAGTGGATTACTTTGTGTGTGTGTGTGTGCGTGTGCGTGTATGTGTGTGTGTGTGTGTGTGTGTGTGTGTGTGTGTGTGTGTGTGTGTGTGTGTGTGTGTGTGTGTGTGTGTGTGTGTGTGTGTGTGTGTGTGTGTGTGTGTGGACGTCCTTTAAGTTCTGGCAGCGACGACGGAGACGAGGACGACGAAGCACGCCAACCACGTCCACTGAGAAGAAGAATTGAAGGAGGGACGAGACGAAGAGGAGGTGGGCGGCTCTATGGGGGAGGAGAGGAAGAGGAGGGGGAGGAGGAGGCAGGAGGAGGAGGAGGACGAAGAAGAGGAGGAGGAGAGGATGAGGAGGAGAGGAGGGAGGAGAGGAGGAGGGAGGAGGATGAGGAGGAGGGAGGAGGAGGACGAGGAAGAGGAAGGAGGAGAGGAGGAGGAGGAGGAATAGCAGGAGGATACGATGAAGGAAGAAAGGTCATAGAAAAAGAAAGGAAAAACAACACATTATTCTCAGTTTGTTCGAAAAAGTAATCTATTATATTAATCAACTGATATTCAATAACATTACTTACAATACAGTAGTATTAACCCATAACCAGTGCGTTTATCCTCACTCACACATATCTACCTTTGCTGTATACTTATTCCACACCTCACTCCAACCTCCCTACCTACCTAATCTAACCCCTTTCAACCTCAATAACCCCAACCTAACTCTTATCCCCATTTTCAACCCAACTCCCCAACCTCACCACCCCAACCCCTTCTCTACCTCCTTCCTAACTTAGCTCCTCCCAAACCTCACCAAAATCTCTCTTTTCTCTCTCGCTCTCTCTCTCTTACTCCACTCACTCCTCACACTCTCTCACACTCTCTCTCTCTCGCTCTCTCTCTCGCTCTCTCTCTCTTACTCACTCACTCCACACTCCACACACTCACACTCTCACACCCCCCCCTCCCCCTCTCTCTCTCTCTCTCTCTCTCCTCCTTTCTCTCCTCTCCTCTCCCCTTCTCCTTCTCTCTCTCTCCTCCCCCTCCCCCCTCCCTCCCTCCCCCCCCCCTCCCCTCCCTCCCCCCTTCTCTCTTCTCCTTCTCTCTCCTCCCTCCTCTTTTCCCCCTTCTCTCTCTCTCTTTTTACCCACCTCTACAACCCCTTTCCACCCCACCATCATTAGCCCTCTCCTCCCCCCTTTAACCCCCCATCCCCCCACTCACCGAATTGAAGGTCTTGCGATGCTTAACCAGGATCATCGCTTCTCGCTACCCCCTTCGCCCTTCTTGAGCAGCTGTTAGCCCGTGGTGTGGTGGTGGTGGGTTTGGGGCCCCGGGGGGGGAAAAAAAAAAAAATAAAAAGTGGGGGTAAAAATGGAAGGGAAAGTAAGAGAGAGAGAGAGAGAGAGAGAGAGAGAAAGGGGGAGAGAGAGAGGGGGGAGAGGGGGGAGAAGGAGAGAGGGAAAAAAGAAATAAAATAAAAAATTTTTTTGGGGAAAGGGAAAAAAAGGGAAAAAGAAAAAATTTTAAAAAAAAAGGCCCCCCCCCCCCCCTCCCTTTTTTTCCCCCCCCCTTCCCCCCCTTAAAAGGGGGGCCCCCCGGGGGGGGGGTTATTTTAAATAACCCCACAAAAAGAAAACAGAAGAGGAAGAGAGGGGGGGATGCAAGGAACCAGGGAAGGCTAAACTCACTCACACCTGTCCCATTTTTTGCCTGTCTCCGCGGAGTGACATAGAAAAGATAAATCGGTGTAATTAATAGAAGTGATGAATTCAGATAACATAAGAGAGCAGAGAGAAGAGAGTGAAGGGAGAGGAGGTAGATTTAGAGAGAGAGAGTGGAGAAGAGTGAGCTCATTTTTCACCCTAACTTCCATTCATATCTACTATTTTCCTCTGTTAATACAAGCTGTCCGTCAATCTACACTCCTTAAAATTGAAATAATCTAATTGATTTCAAATATCAACCTCGCAACACAAAATCGAACCTTCTAATGTGATTTCTACTCAACTCCACCTCACCACCCCACTTCTACCTCCTAACCTACTACTACTCCACACACTACACTCTACTACTCTACTTTCGTCTACTCATACTCTACTCTACTTCACCTTTTCTACTAACTACTCCTTTGCTATTTTTCATGTTGTCACTCTCTACATTTTAACTATCCATTTGGGTACAATCGTTCTATTACGCTCACTACTACCTACTCTCTCTACTCTACTACTTCACTACTACTATACTACTCTATCACTACTCACTACTACTCACTACTCTACTACTCTCTCTACTCACTACTACTCTACTACCTACCCCTCTACCTCTCTACCTCTATACTCTCTCTCACCTTACTCTACTCTACTACTACTCTCTCTCTACACTCTCTACTTCACTCTACTACTCTACTCTCTACTATACCTCCTCTCTACTCATTTCTGTTATATAGAACTCTTCTATCTATTTTCTTACTATAGTACTCCTGCTTTCCCTCCCAGTACTGCCTACTCATACTCTGGGCATTCGTTATCATATGAAATCTCGCTCTATCGCATTCTCTCTACTCAACCTCACCTCTCAACCCTCTTTCCACCCACTCATCATTAAGTCCCTCTCATTCCCCTTTACTCCACCCCCTCTCACTCACCGTATCGGAGGTGTCTTCGTCTAGCGGATCTCCTCTCTCTCCCTCTCTCGCCTTCCTCGACACACATGTTAGACCCGTTTCGGTATCTTTGGTGGTTCACATTGCTCGTCCACTTGACGCACACAAGAGAAACAATACAACATGTGTGGGTGAAAAATAGGATGGATGAATGTAGAGAAGGAGAGAGAGAAGAAGAGAAGAGAGAGAATGGTAAGATAGAAGAGACGAGGGGAGAGAGACGAGAGAGAGAGAGAGAATGTATCTACAAATTTAGACTAACTTATCTATTTTCATATATTTAATCAGTTTTATCTATAGTTATGAAAAATTTGTAAAATAATTAAGTCCAATTAAATGTGAAATAATAATAATGATTTATAATGATTAGGGCCTCGGAAATTTGGAAAATTCGAGGCGAAACATTCACTTAATCTGGTAGAAATCGATTTACATCTCTACTACTCACTACTTACTACACTTTCTACTTTACTACTAGCTTTTACATCACTACTACTACACTAAATAAATACTACCTCACAATACTACTACTACTACTATTTACTCCCTACTACTACTACTACTACTACTACTAACACTACTACTACTACAAACTACTACTACTACTACTTTCTCTATTTTTTTAAAAGCATGTATATTTTAAAAACTTTAAAATGATTTAGATATACAAAGTTACTATAGTACAATAAATAAAGAGATTTGTGAGAAAAGGTAAGTGGGGAAGTAAGGGAATTTGAACTGTGGGGTTTTCGTGGAAGAAAATGATTGAAAAATCGTGAGTGAGAAATTCAAAAATATCTCACCGGAAAAGTTCTCTCTCTCTCTCTCTCTTTTCCCCCCCCTCTCTCCCCTTCTCTCTCTCCCACACACAAAATTTTTTACCCCAATCCTATTCCGTATCTTTTATATTCCACATTGCCCCGAAAACTTCACGTCCACTCTACCCCAAACCCAAACCCCTTTCCACCCCCCTAACCAGAGCGGGCACTAATACATTGAATGTTTTTTAAATTTACAAAATACTAAATACATGGGAGGGGGTATTTAAATACAAAAAACTAAATACATGGGAAAAATGTTTTTTAAATACAAAATCAAAATTTACATGGGGGGAATGTATTTAAATACTAAATCCCTAAATACTTTTTACGAATTTTAAAAAATATTAAACCTAAAAAACATCAATTTTTTTAAATACTTTTTGTAAATCTTTTTTAAAATACCACTTTTTTTAAAACATGTCAAAAAAAAATAAATTTCCCTTTAAAAATTTCCCTTTTAGTTTTTGGGTTTTTCCTTAGAAATTTCTTTCTCGGCCAAAATTTTCCTTGAACCCCGGGGACTTTTCCCTTCCCATTAAAAACCCCGGGTTTCCCACTGTAAGTCGGGTTCCCACGGCAAATTCGGCACTTTGTAGCCCCGGGAAGTCGGCCTCTAGCGGGCTAGTGCGGAGATTCTTTTCACCCCGCAATTCTTTTCCGGGGAAACAAATGCTGGTTTGTTTTTTTGTTTGGACCCCCCCGCTCCCAAAGCAGTGGGGGGCAGGTAAAAGGTGGTGACATTCAGGGCAGGAGTTGACGTGTAGCACTATAAAAACCCAGGGGGGGGGCGGGGAAGCGTGGACACTGCACAGCAAATGCCAAGGGTTTTTCCGAATTTTTCTCCCCCCGGGGGCAGTGAGGGTCTCGGGCAGCGGGGGTCAGGGGTCACGTCGCCTAGGGACTAGGGGTTTGGCTTGTGTGTTTTTTTTCCCCGGGGAAAATACGTTTTCGCGCACTTTTTTAAATGAAGTGTATTGATATTTTCCCATTTTTTCTTTGGGGGGGGGGTTATCATCTACAAAATAAAACCCCACGTCTAACCAAACATAATCTGTTTTTAAATTTAACTTTTCTTTTCGGGCTGTACCCAAAAAGGGAAAAAAATTTTGGGTATTATATTTTATCCCCTTTTGGCAGGGAAAATTTGGGGGAAATTTGGGGACTCAAATTGTGGGAAAAGATCTGCCGATGATGTAATTTAAAATTTTGGGTTATTTTTTTTAGTCCCCCTTTCCAAAATTTTATACCAAAAATTTGGGGGTGAGTGGGGAAGAGGGTGTGCGGGCTTCTGCTTTTTTTTAAAAAATTTTGGGGGGCGCGAAAATTTTTTTGGCCCTCCAGATTAAAGACCATCGAGCGGGGGTTGGGTTTTTTTAATGAAAAACATGGCCCGGAGATGACCCCCAGCCCAGCCCCAGAACCTCTTCTCAGCCGTTTTTTTCCCGACAATAGCCCAGTGTGAACCGGTTTAAACCATCGGGGTTGCCAGTTTTTTTTGGGGGGGTTTTTTGGGGCCAATAAACTGAAAAAAAATTTTAAAATTTTTTTTATATTAAATGTTTTTAAAATACAATGTTTTTTAAATACAAAAACAAGTTTTTAAAATACGTTTTTTAAATACTGACAACCAATGTATTTATAAATAAAATTTTCAAAACCCCCAAAAAATTTTAAAAAACGTTTTTGGAATAAAATTTGCATTTAAAATACTGCCCAGCCTTCCCCTACAACTTATCCCTCCCTAATCCAATTCCCCTAATCCCTCACCCTTTAAAAAGTCCTTCCCTAACTCCCATCCCACAAAATATTTCCCTCTCACCCAAACACTTCCCAAACAAACCACCAAAACCCCATTTTAAACCCAAAATACAAATAAAACATTTTTTTTTCCCAAACTCAACCCAAATTTTTTTTTTTCCCATTTTCCATCTACTTATCCCTTACCGTAAAATTTTCCTCCACTGGGCCATGGGGGTTTTTGAAAACTGTGAGGGTAGCGGGGGTGGAAGCGGTGGAAGGTGGTGTTTGGGGGTTTGGGGTAGTGGTGCGTGGTGGTGGGTTGGTGCTAGGGGTGGTGGGGGTTTTTTGTGCTGGGGGTGGTAGTGTTTCCCTGTGGGGAGGAGAGGAGGGGGGGGGTGGGGAGGGGGAAGGGGGTAGGAGGGGGGTTTTAAAAATAAGGAATAGGGGGAAGGGAAAAGGGAAAGGGGAAAAAAAGGATTTAATATTTTGGAAAGGGAAAAGCAGAAAAGGGGGAAGAAAAAGGAAAGGAAATAAAATGGAAGGAAAAGATTTTGAAGGGGAAAGGGGAAAGGGGGGAAAAGTTAATGAGAAATTGGAGTGATTTAAAAATTTGTGAGAAAAACAAAAGGGGGGGGAAAGAGGGGGAAAAGGGAAGATTGAGGAAGGAAAGGGGAGAGGGGAGAGAGAGGGGGGGAAAGGGAGAGAAAGGAGAATGAAGGGAAGAAAAAAAGGGGGGGAAAAAAGGATGGAGTATAGAGGGGAAAGGGATAAAAATTGTAGGGAAAAGAGAAAAGAGAGAGGAGAGAGAGAGAGAGAGAGAGAGAGGAGAGAGAGAGAGAGAGGGGAGAAGAAGAGAGAGGAGAGAAAAAGAGAGAAGAGAGAGGGGAGAAAAGAGAGAGAGAGAGAGAGAGAGAGAGAGAGAGGGGGGGGGGGGATGGGGGGTTCAACGTTACTCTAGGGGATTGGCTTTTGGTTTTTAAAGGTGATGTGTGTGCGGGAAATTGGGGTGAGAGAGAGGAGAGAGAGAGAGAGAGAAAAAGGGGAGAGAGAGAGGAGAGAGAGAAAAGAGAGAGAGGGGAAAAGAAAAGGGAGAGAGAGAGAGAGAGAGGGGGGAGGAAAACAAAAAAAAGAGAAAAAACCACACATATAGCTACATAAAATCTTCATGAATTTTAAAAAATAGAAAAATAAATAAATAAATAAAAAAATTTCTCCTCCTGTCCTCACCCCCCCCCTCTTTTTTCCTTACCTTTCATTTTTCGGCGGTTTTTACCCTCCTCCTCCCCCCTTCTCCTCCTCCCCTCCTCCTCCTCCTTCCCCCTCCCCTCCTCCTCCCCTTTCCCCCTACCTCTTCTCCACCAAAAACAGATTACCTCCCCCCCATCTTCCTTTAAACGCCTCATCTCCCACCTCCTTTTTACCCGGGGCTTTTTCCTTACCCCCTCTTTTTTCTTCCTTCCCCCTTCCATCTTTTTCCCTTTCCTTACTTACTCCTTCCATCCTTCTTCTTCTTCTTTTTCTTCTTCTTAGCCCCTTCCACCCCTTCTTCCTCTTCAAAACTTTTGCTTCCCTTCTACCACTAAAAACCCCTATATTCCCTTTTTTTTCCCTTTCCTTTTCCATCCTTCCACCTCTTCAAAATTTCCCTCCACAAAACACCTATCCATTTTTTCCCCTCCTCCCTTAGCCCTTCCACCCCTCCCCCACTTCTACCCCTTTTCCCTTTCACCTTTTGCCCTCCCGTTTTAATCCCCCTCCTCCTTTTTACTTTTAAACTTACTTACTCTTCCCTTAACCCCTTCCCTTACTTTTTTTCCCTTTCCCACCTTTTCCCACATGCACTAACCCCTTTTTTCCCCCTAAACTTCCTTTCCCCCTTTTCCCTCATTCTTCCCCCCCTCCTCATTCCCCTTCTCCTCCTCCTTGTCCCCCCCAAAACCTCCTCCTCTTTCCTCCTCCTACCCCAAGCGGGGAAGGGCTTAAGGGCCCCTTTTGGGCTTTTTTGTTTTTCCCTTTTTATTCCCTTTGTTCTCTTTTTTCCTCCTTTCTCCCCCCTTTTTTCCCCCCCTCCTCCTTCCCCCCCCCCCTTTCCCCTCCTCCTCGTCCTCCTCCTCCCCCCCCCCCTCCTCTTCTCCTTTTTCCCCCTCCCCCTCCTCCTCCTCCTCCCCCTCCTCCCCTCCCCCTCCTCCTCCTTCCCCGTCCCCTTTCTTCCCCTCCCCTCGTCGTCCCCCTTTCCTCCTAAACCCACAACTGGAAGGACAGGAAAGCGTCCCCGAGCGATTTGGGTGCCCGGGCAGCGGTAGTGGCCGGGGTCCTCCGCTTTTTGCACCTTCACCACGCTCAGACGCCCAACGGGCCCCCCCACCCCGGGGGGGGCGGGAAAAGGGGGGGAAAGTTTTGGGGTGAGCCCTTTAGTGTGGGGTTTAGGAGGAGGGAGGGGGGAGTGAGAGTGGGTGAGGAGATAGGAGGGGGGTATGAGAGAAAAAGAGAAAATTGGGGGGCGAGTGAGTTTGTGGAAAAGTGAAAGGGTGGGGAAAAGGTGTATGAAGTGAAAATGGGGAAAACGGTTGGTAAAGTTTTGGGAAGTAGGAGGGGAAGAATTTTAAAGGGTATAGGGGAAAGAAAAAGGTGTATGTATAAATGGGTGAATTTTGTGTATAGTGTACTAGAGAAGGAAAATTTAGGGGGGTTAGAATAGTAGAGAAAATAAAAAAGTAAAAAGAATAGAGGAAGATGGAGGGAAGGATGGAAATGCGTGGGAAAATTAAAAAGGGTGGAGGATAAAAACTGGTAGGGGGGGGGGAAAAGGGATAACAAAGGGGAAAAAGGAAAAAGATGGGGAAAAATTAAAGGAAAGAGGGGGAAGAGAAGAGAGAGAGAGAGAGGGGAAAAGAGAGAGAGAGAGAGAGAGAGAGAGAGAAGAGAGAGAGAGAGAGAAGAAGAGAGAAGAGAGAGGGAGAGAGAGAAAAGAGAGGAGAGAGAGAGAGAGAGAGAGAGAGGAAAGAGAGAGAAGAGAGAGAGAGAGAAAAAACCCTCAACGACATTTAAAGAAAGACAAAGTGGCGGGTAACTCTTGGGCGCAGAAAAAAATATGACGCAGAAAGTCATTAAACCAGAGAGAGAGAGAGAGGAAGAGAGAGGAGAGAGAGAGAGAGAGAGGAGAGAGAAGAGAGGGGAGAAAAAGAAATCACGGGGTCCCCCAAAACCCACATAACCTTTAACCTAAAAAATTCAAAACCCTAAAAATAACCCCTTTAAAACCCAACTTCACTCCTAAACTAACCTTTAAACCCAACAATCCCCAAAATAAAATAAAACCTTTAACCTTTAAAAAATTTACAAACCCAAACTAACCTTTAAACCCAAAAATTCCCTCCTTAAAACCAAACATAACCCTTTTCCCCAAAAATCCACACCCCAAAATACCTTTTAAACCAACAAACCACCCTAAACTAACTTTTTAAACCCAACAATTTTAAATCCCAAACATAACCTTTAACCTAACAATTCACGATACTCAGATGCCCACAAATAAGGAAAAAGTCAGACCCACAAAACACTACCTTATAAAGAGACAGGTAAAAAGAGTTAAAAGTCTAACAACAACCTTGTTAACTCTGGACTTAAGCTTTGAAAGGAATGCTAATCACAGTTCCCAGACGTGTAATGCGCAGTAACTTTTGAGGATAAGGACCCAGGTTTACTTTGGCATGATTTTACTACAGTGAACTGAGTCAAGGGCGGTTATGCCATCATGTACTGACGCCAAAAAGAAAAGAAAAAATATATAAATGGAAAGTATATAAAAAAAATTATATTGAGCATGACAAAAAAAAAAGGAGAGGAAGAGAGGTACGAGTAAGAAAGTAAAAGAAAGTAAAAGGAACCAAAGGAAAGTAAAATAAGGAGAACGTGACAAAAAAAGAAAGGGGAAAGAAAGAGATCCTGGCACGCCCTTAGAACAAGAAAGTAAAATAAAGCAAAAATAATCAAAGGAAAGTAAAAAAAAGTGAGCATAACAAAAAATAAGGGGAAGGAAAGTAATACCGGCGTGCCTTTAGAGCAAAAAAGCAAAAGAAAGCAAAAGAAACCAAAGGAAAGTAAAAAAAAAGGTGTGCATTGCAAAAGGAAAGGAGTAGAAAAGAAGTATAACGGCGCGCTCCTAGAACAAGAAAGTAAAAGAAAGTAATATGGACCAAAGGAAAGTAAATAAAAAAGGAGCAAGATAAAAAAGAAAAGGGAAGGAGAGAGGTACAAGTGCGTTCATAAGAGTAAGAAAGAAAGTCTGCCTGCAAGTTATATTACGTAAATAGCAAGCAAGAGAGACCTTGACCGTACGTACCGCTGTCATGATACCAAATGAGTCAGTCAGTTAGTCAGTCAGTCAGTCAGGTAAAATGATAACTTCATGTAATTAACTTTGATTTGTTTTCGTGTAATAATGAACGTTTTTGTTCTTTTTGTTTTTGTTTTCTTTTGCCGGCTGGAGAAACGAGAAAGCGAAGAAAGAAAACAAAACAAGACTGCTAGAATGAGCTGAATAGACAGATAATGGACATGGGTGTGAGGGGGGGGGGGAGGTGAGGATGGAAGGAGACGAAGGAGACGAAGGAGACGAAGTTGAAGAGGATCTATGAAGCAATACTAAGCGTCAAAGGACACAAGAAGAAGAAGAAGAAGGGAGGATACGGCAGGCAAGATCATCTCAAGCGCATGTCCCTCAAGGTTGACATGACATCATCTCTCTTCATCCTCCCTCACTTCTAATAGACTCGCAGACGTTGTCAAGCATCTCCATCGAGGCGGCAGCAAAGGACACCGCGGGGAGACTTGCGAAGTTGTGCGTCCCGAGGAGACAAACTAGAGTATAAAGCAAGGTCTCTCTCTCTCTCTCTCTCTCTCTCTCTCTCTCTCTCTCTCTCTCTCTCTCTCTCTCTCTCTCTCTCTCGCTCTCTCTCTCTCTCTCTCTCTCTCTCTCTCTCTCTCTTGCTCTCTGTCTGGAGGGGTAATGCTGCGAGCGATACAGGCCATGTACGCCTGCACCCGGAGCGTACTGCAAAACTGCGGTCTGCGACCATAGACGCCACGGCGGGGGTGCGCCAAGGGGCACCATCCAGCTGTTTACTGTTCACCATATACATGGACCAGCTTGTTAGGATGCTGAGGCGTAGTGTTGGGCCTGATGGGTTTCTTGGAGACTTGCATATGTTATTACTTATGGATGATATGGTAATACTGGCCACGTCAAGGGATTCGTGTTTGAGAAAACTGAGTGTAGTACTGGATTATTGTCGTGAATATGGAATGGTGTTAAATGAAAAGAAAACAAAGGTTATGGTTATTCGCGGCACGGCTGAAGACAGAATCCCGTTGATAATATAATGCATGATATTAAGATTGAGTACGCTTCGAAATACTTGTACTTAGGGGCGTGGTTTAGAGATGATGCAAAAATAAATTCGGCGTTAGGTCTTCACGAAACGTCAGGAGAAGCACAGCTCAATAAATTTGCTATATTTTGTGCTGCGAATGCTAATATGCCATACATCTATAAGCGCAAGGTGTTCGATGCAGCAATGACATCATCTCTTCTGTACAGTTCAGAAACCTGACTAGGAACATATCCGAAGAAGATCATTGCACAATACAACAGAGCCGTAAAATGTTTGCTAGGAATCAGGAAATATACCAGTCCGGATCTCTGTATGATTGAATCAGGCATACAACCAGCACAAGATGTACTTGCTAGGAGGAGACGAAATTTTCATGAGTCACGGTTCAGAGCACCAGATGAAGGGGAACCCTTCCACTTAGCGTTCAGGTTGTGTGAGGCGGCCAATACTCCGGGGTACACATTTCTGACACAGGCACTAAGGTATGATAGTATTGTAAACCCACTTGACAGGGTGGCTAGACGGATTCAGGAGAAACCTCAGACTGCCTCCAAATATGTCACATACAGAACACAAATCAACGCCGGACTCTCTGTACATTCAGTGTATTACGATGTCCCATAATCTTAGAATAGAAACTGGCAGGAGAAATGGAATACCGAAAGAGCTACGACTATGTTCATGTGTAGAAAATGCAGTGCAGGATGAGTCCCATGTGTTGTTGCAGTGTTCACTCTCCAGCCAATGTAGAAGCAACTATGACATGCTAGATTTCTCCAGTATGGGTAATTTGATGGGTACAAGGGATAAAGTAGGCTATCTGTGCAGTTATATATATATGATGTATTGATATTATATACGTAAGGGATGTGTCACCATAGTAGATGTGTTTTGTTTGTTTGTTTTAGGTTAATATGAAATATGTAAGAATATAAATTTGGACAAATATGGGAAAATTATACATGTAATAAGGTAAAATGTTTGTGAAACTTTTGTCAGTAAACTAATAATAATAATAATCTCCTTCTCTCTCTCTCTGTCTATCTGTCTCTCTGTCTGTCTGTCTGTCTCTCTCTCTGTCTGTCTGTCTCTCTCTGTCTGTCTGTCTCTGTCTCTCTCTGTCTCTCTCTCCCTCTATCTTTCTCTCTCTCTCCCTGTCTGTCTCTCTCTGTCTGTCAGTCTCTTTCTGTCTCTCTCTCTCTCTCTCTCTCTCTCTCTCTCTCTCTCTCTCTCTCTCTCTCTCTCTCTCTCTCTCTCTCTCTCTCTTGCCTTGCAGCCTTTGGACCATCTCATTTGGATGTATAAATAGCTTCCACAACACGCACAGACAGACAGACAGACAGGCAGACAGGCAGACAGGCAGTGCTTAAGTATACACAGAGTCAAGCTCAGTCAACAGGTAGAATTAGCGTAACACCCTTGCCTTGCCGTCACCCTAACACCCTAACACCGTAACACCATGCGGGAACGAACAGGTGACACCCACACATCGCGACGGGTGACGGTAAGGTCCTCTCGTCACCCGTCATGGAATTGGGTGCATGGGTGAGGTGGCTGTGTCCTGTTGCTCACCCGTCAACCAGTTTTTGTCTTACTAACAACCACTACGACTTTGTCAGGTCTTGCGTGTGTCGACATGTTGCACGCCACGGTCAAGCCAACCCTTCGTGATTACAAGACCCCGTTGTGCCTGATTACAAGCATACGGTACATGCATAGCGGCGGATTATTTACTTCTTATTTTCTGTGTTGAGTCTCGTGAAGGGAAGAGAGAGAGACACACGTTAGCTGTGTGCTCTGGTCACGTTTGAAATTATAGTACATGTTTCGTAATCATCGTTTTACGTGCTGTGTGTGTGTGTGGGGGTGTGTGTGTGTGTGTGTGTGTGTTGTGTTGTGTGTGGGTGTGTGTGAGTGTTGTGTGTGTGTGTGTGTGTGTGTGTGTGTGTGTGTGTGTGTGTGTGTGTGTGTGTGTGTGTGTGTGGTGTGTGTGTGTTGTGTGTGTGTGTGTGTGTGTGTGTGTGTGTGTGTGTGTGTTGTGTTGTTGTGTGTGTGTGTGTGTGTGGTGTGTGTGTGTGTGTGTGGTGTGTGTGTGTGTGTGTGTGTGTTGTGTGTGTGTGTGTGTGTGTGTGTGTGTGTGTGTGTGTGTGTGTGTGTGTGTGTGTGTGTGTGTGTGTGTGTGTGTGTGTGTGTGTGTGTGTGTGTGTGTGTGTGTGTGTGTGTGTGTGTTGTGTGTGTGTGTGTGTGTGTGTGTGTGTGTGTGTGTGTGTGTGTGTGTGTGTGTGTGTGTGTGTGTGTGTGTGGTGTGTGTGTGTGTGTTTGTGTGTGTGTGTGGTGTGTGTGTGTGTTGTTGTGTGTGTGTGTGTGTGTGTGTGGTGTGTGTTGTGTGTGTGTGTGTGTGTGTGTGTGTGTGTGTGGTGTGTGTGTGTTGTGTGTGTGTTGTGTGTGTGTGTGTGTGTGTCCTTGTTCTACCTGTCCAAGGAATTATATGCAAGAAACTCCGTTTATAGTTGAATTTTGATGATGAATTAAGAGTCTTGATTAGCGTATAATATATTCCACACTTCCTTTAATTAATTAGAGATATTAACGTCCTGATACAGAATGTGATGAAGGTGAGTCCAATGTCTATACTTTCTTAGAAGACGGAAGGAGCTCCTCCTTTCAGGAGATGGAGGTTTTGGGGATCTTGACTCGTCGCTGGTGATTGGCTGACAGTATCCAAGAGTTTGCTGTCTTGCCGTGACAGTGCCGGCCAAGGCAGCTTTGGGGCACCCATGGGACGAAAATAATTCGATAGGTTTTTCAGTGACTTAGTTTATATTGTAATATTTTATACAATATAATATTATCATAATATTGTAGAAGGGAAACGCGGTCACATGATTATTATCAAACATGAAAATATGAACACATACATGATGTATGATTAACTCAAGACTCCTAATTTCGGTTGAAGTCGATGTCAATCTCAATCGTCGAACGCAGTTGACCGCGTGAAGATTAGTGACCTGACCTAGCCTTAAAACCACACCCTTCCTCCTTCTCCTCCTCCTCTTCCCTCTCCTGAATATGTATGTATGTATGTGTGTGTGTGTGTGTGTGTGTGTGTGTGTGTGTGTGTGTGTGTGTGTGTGTGTGTGTGTGTGTGTGTGTGTGTGTGTGCACACGTACATAATACGTGTATACGTATACGTGTGTATACGTACATAATAATTATATTCTCTATATCGGCAATACATAAGAAATAATATGGAAGGAATGCTGGGAAATGGGTGCTGGTGACTGATATGAGATGAGAGGCGGAAGATGAAGAGGGAGGGGGAAGGAAGGACAATGAATGGGTATAATGGGTCACGCGTACAATCAATCATTGGGGGCATACGCCGGGGGGCGCGTCGCCTCGCCCACCCTACGACGCCACTCCCGGGGGTCACCACGCGCGAGTTCCCATGCAAGCTCCTTTCCCATACCAAGCAGCTCTCGACAAGAAACATCGACTTGCCCCAGCCACGAGCCTTGTGGGCGCCCCCTTGGCCTCCTCCACGCCGGATTGTCTCTTACAGATACAACCCGATGGGAAGGATCGGTTTCAGGGTAGCGTGCCACATGCCCATATAGCCGAAGTTGGCGCTGACGGACTATGCAGGTAATAGGACTCGATTCAGTCTCACGGTGCAATCGCTGATTTGACACGTAATCATCCCAGCGATACCCCATGATTCTGCGAAGACACTTATTACCAAAGGCATTGATTCGTCTCTTCAAGTCACTATTTAGTGTCCATGTCTCACAACCATAGAGTAAGACAGGGATCACAAGCGACTTGAAGATCCGGATCTTTGTCCTTCTGCACAGGTACCGACAATGCCAAATACTCCCGCTGAGCGAGTCCATAACACCGTGGGCTATGCCAATCCGCCGTAAGACTTCTTGACGTGACCCACCGTCATTATGGACTGAGCTACCAAGGTATGTAAAAACTTTCCAAGATCTCAATGTCCTCGCCACACGCATGAACAGACTGTACTGCTTCATCTAGTAAGTCTCCAAACATCTGGACCTTGGTCTTGAGCCAGGAGACCTCAAGTCCCAAAGGCTTTGCCTCCTCGTGCAGCGTCTCGAGAGCCATCACCAGGACCTCCAGCGACTCAGCAAAGATTACTGCATCATCGGCAAAAACAAGATCAGTGATCTTGGTGTTGCCGACGGATGCTCCACAATCACTTTGATCTACAACCTTGTCCAATACCCAGTCCATACAAGCGTTGAAAAGTGATGGGGCAAGGACGCACCCTTGCCTCACTCCTGTATTCACAGGGAAGAAGCTGGATACACCTGCCCCACACTTCACAGCACTCTCAGTCCCAGAATACAGACCAGTTATCAAACCAATAGTCCTTGCAGGAATCCCTCGAAGTCGCAGAAGATCCCAAAGTGACTCACGATGCACTAAGTCAAATGCCTTCTTGAGATCAACATAGGCTGCAAGCATCCCCTGTCGAAACTTACGTCGGCGTTCCACCAGGACACGAAGCGCTAGGATACGGTCCGTTGTTGACTTACCAGGCGTGAACCCAGACTGCTGAGGTCTCTGATTCTTCACCAGATGACTGCGAATCCGTGTCAGCAATAGATGGGCAAGCACTTTGCCTGGTACGCTGAGCAGTGTAATACCGCGGTAATTGTTGCAGTCCTGACGGTCCCCTTTCCCTTTCCAGATAGGGACGACCAGCCCCCTTTTCCAGTCAGGAGGAATGGTACCTGATTGCCACACGGCAGTCAGGACAGCATGCAACCCGCGGATCATGGCCTCACCCCCAGCTTTGAGGAGCTCCGCACTGATATTACAAACACCAGCTGCCTTTCCACCCCTCAACTTTGCTACAGCCTCTCTGACTTCATCAAGAGAGGGTGCGGTTTCGTCAATGGGAAGATCGGCATCCACTGCCTGTAACCCAGTGGTGTGAAGCTGCTCAGTTGGAGGGTCCACCGTGAACAACTGCCCAAAGTACTCAGCCCAACGAGCCATCTGCCCATCCATGTCCGACACGAGGCGCCCATCTGCTGTTCGAATAGCACTCGCCCGAGAAGGAGACTTGGAACGGAGCTTCTTCAGGGCTCGGTAGGCGGGTCGGAGGTCATTAGCGTTCAAATGACCCTCGACATCCTCAGCGAGACTCCTGACATACCTCTCCTTGTCTCTCCTCAGGAGGGTTCTAGTCCGGCGTACAGGTGCACGTGTATTTAGCCTGAGGTCAAGTTGGTGGTGGCGAGGGACCAAGGGTTGGGATGGTGGGACAAAGGCTGGCTGGGGAGGGAAGGATCGGTATGGAGGAGGCATGTACTGTACGTACAGGTTGAGCAAAAGTATGTACAGGTTGGTGTTGGAGTCGTAAGTTATAATGAAAGGACACAATCACCGTGAGTCAGGATTTGCAAAAGGAGGGAAGGATGCTCAATACTTGAGAGAGAGAGAGAGAGAGAGAGAGAGAGAGAGAGAGAGAGAGAGAGAGAGAAGAGAGAGAGAGAGAGAGAGAGAGAGAGAGAGAGAGAGAGAGAGAGAGAAGAGAGAGAGAGAGAGAGAGAGAGAAGAGAGAGAGAGAGAGAGAGAGAGAGAGAGAGGAAGAGCAGAGAGAGGAGAGAGAGAGAAGAGAGAGAGAGGAGAGAGAGATAGGAGGTTGAAGGAGTAAGAGTGAGGTGAGGAGAGATAGAGAAGGAGACAGAAAAAAAAAAAAAAAAAGTAGACGAGTGAGAGAGAGAGAGAGAGAGAGAGATAGGAGGTCGAAGAGTTAAGGACGTGGTATAGGGGTGAGGATCCCCAGGGATACTGATGAAGGAGCACACGTGACGAAGATTTGGTCGTCCTCAACAGAATTTGAAGAAAATAGTATATTGCTTAATAACGGACCGAATTGATGACGAAAAAGACACACATACCCACTCATAAATAGCGAGAGAGAGAGGAAAGAGAAGAGGAGAGAGAAGAGAGAGAGGAGAGAGAGAGAGAAGAGAGAGAGACGAGAGAGAGAGAAGGAGAGAGAGAAGAGAGAGAGAGAAGCACGAAAGCACACAACACACACAACACACACACACACACAACACACAACCACACAACACACACACACACACACCACACACACACCACACACACACACACACACCCCAACACACACACACACACACACACCACACACACACACACACACACACACACACACACACACACACACACACACACACACACACACCCCACACACACACACACACACAACACACACACACACACACACACACACACACACACACACACACACACACACACACACACACACACACACACACACACACACACACACACCACACACAAAACCACACCACACACACACACACACACCACACACACACACCACACACACACACACACACCACACACACACACACACACACACACACCCCACACACACACACCACACACACACCCCACAACACACACACACACACACACACACACACACACACACACACACACACACACACACACACACAACAACACACACACACACACACACACACACACAACACACACACACACACACACACACAAAACCCACACACACACACCTCCTCCCTGGTGATGGTGGTGGTCAGTCCGGGTCTCGTCAGATTCACCTCGCGCGACTCCCTCATCCAGGTCACCTTGCCTCGAGGAAACGCCCAGAACCCACACCTCAGTTCGCCCACGCCCCCCTCCACCCCCGCCACGCCCACCACCACGCCCCCCGCCTGCTGCTGTACCTCGGGCGGGACTGCAGTGGGTGGGAGACGGGAGGGGAGAGGGAGTGGGAGGGAAGGGAGGAGGAGGGGAGTGGGAGGAAGGAGAAGTGGGAGGAGAAGGGAGGAAGGAAGGGCGATATGAAACAGATGAGTGGGAGGAAGGGAGGGAAGGGAAGGGATGAACAGATGAGTGGGAGGAAGGGAGGGAAGGGAAGGGATGAACAGATGAGTGGGAGGGAAGGGAGGGAAGGGAAGGGATGAACAGATGAGTGGGAAGGAAGGGAGGGGGAAGAGGAGAGTGAAGGAAGGGAGAGTAGGGAAGGGGAGAGGGAGGAAGTGAGGGAAGGGAGGGGAGAAGGAGGGAGGGTGGGACAGGGGAGGAGGAGGAGGAGAGGAGGGAAGGGAAGGGATGAGAAAGTTTAGTTAGTTAATGATCCGTGGTGTGTGTGTGTGTATGTGTGTGTGTATGTGTGTGTGTGTGTGTGTGTGTGTGGTGTGTGTGTGAGTGTGTGTGTGTGTGTGTGTGTGTGTGTGTGTGTGTGTGTGTGTGTGTGTGTGTGTATGTGTGTGTGTGTATGTGTGTGTGTGTGTGTGTGTGGCAGTAGTGTTTATTCTACAAAAAAATCATCATTATACTACAGTAACTGTTGCTGTTTTTTGGTACATACTACTATTTCACTACACACTACTACTCTACTCTTACTACTATACAACACACAACTACACGACAGAATACTACACTTCTACTACTACTCCTAAAACTAACTGACTATCTAACAACACCCTTTTAATAATACTAACTACTACACCCTACTACTATACTAACACCACGTGGCACCAGAGATCCTCTCTGTGCAGCTACACACTCCAGCTAACGGGCAGATCCGCTGCTGACGCCGGCGGACCCCATGGTGGCATACACAGTAGGCCCCACTGGCGTTACGAGCGTCGACGACAACACCAAACTGCGCCCAGGTGCTCCTCTGCAGGGGAAGGGAGGTGGGGTTAGCTCCTCTGCAGGGGAAGGGAGGTGTGTTAGCTTCTCTGCAGGGAAGGGAGGTGTGTTAGCTCCTCTGCAGGAAAGGGAGGTGTTAGCTCCTCTGCAGGGGAAGGAGGTGTGTTAGCTCCTCTGCAGGGAAGGGGGTGTGTTAGCTCCTCTGCAGGGGAAGGGAGGTGTGTTAGCTCCTCTGCAAGGGAAGGGAGGTGTGTTAGCTCCTCTGCAGGGGAAGGGAGGTGTGTTAGCTCCTCTGCAGGGGAAGGGAGGTGTGTTAGCTCCTCTGCAGGGAAGGGAGGTGTGTTAGCTCCTCTGCAGGGGAAGGGAGGTGTGTTAGCTCCTCTGCAGGGGAAGGGAGGTGTGTTAGCTCCTCTGCAGGGGAAGGGAGGTGTGTTAGCTCCTCTGCAGGGGAAGGAAGGTGTGTTAGCTCCTCTGCAGGGGAAGGGAGGTGTGTTAGCTCCTCTGCGGGGGAAGGGAGGTGTGTTAGCTCCTCTGCAGGAAGGGAGGTGTGTTAGCTCCTCTGCAAGGGAAGGGAGGTGTGTTTAGCTCCTCTGCAGGGGAAGGGAGGTGTGTTAGCTCCTCTGCAAGGGAAGGGAGGTGTGTTAGCTCCTCTGCAGGGGAAGGGAGGTGTGTTAGCTCCTCTGCAGGGGAAGGAGGTGTGTTAGCTCCTCTGCAGGGGAAGGGAGGTGTGTTAGCTCATCTGCAGGGGAAGGGAGGTTTTGTTAGCTCCTCTGCAAGGAAGGGAGTGTGTTAGCTCCTCTGCAGGGGAAGGGAGGTATGTTAGCTCCTCTGCAGGGGAAGGGAGGTGTGTTAGCTCCTCTGCAGGGGAAGGGAGGTGTGTTAGCTCCTCTGCAAGGGAAGGGAGGTGTGTTAGCTCCTCTGCAGGGGAAGGAGGTGTGTTAGCTCCTCTGCAAGGGAAGGGAGGTATGTTAGCTCCTCTGCAGGGGAAGGGGGGTTTGTGTTAGCTCCTCTGCAGGGAAGGGAGGTGTGTTAGCTCCTCTACAGGGAAGGGAGGTGTGTTAGCTCCTCTGCGGGGGAAGGGAGGTGTGTTAGCTCCTCTGCAGGGGATGGGAGGTGTGTTAGCTCCTCTGCAGGGGAAGGGAGGTGTGTTAGGTCCCTGCAGGGTAAGGAAGGTGTTGTTAGCTCCTCTGCAGGGGATGGAGGTGTGTTAGCTCCTCTGCAGGGGAAGGGAGGTTTGTTAGCTCCTCTGCAGGGGATGGGAGGTGAGTTAGCTCCTCTGCAGGGAAGGAAGGGGAAGGTGTGTTAGCTCCTCTGCAGGGGAAGAGAGGTGTGTTAGCTCCTCTGCAGGGAAGGAAGGTGTGTTAGCTCCTCTGCAGGGGAAGGGGGTTGTTAGCTCCTCTGCAGGGGAAGGGAGGTGTGTTAGCTCCCTCTGCAGGGGAATGGAGGTGTGTTGCTCCTCTGCAGGGGAAGGGAGGTGTGTTAGGTCCTCTGCAGGGTAAGGAAGGTGTGTTAGCTCCTCTGCAGGGGAAGGGAGGTGTGTTAGCTCCTCTGCAGGGGATGGGAGGTGTGTTAGCTCCTCTGCAGGGGAGAGAGGTGTGTTAGCTCCTCTGCAGGGAATGGGAGGTGTGTTAGCTCCTCTGCAGGGGAAGGAAGTGTGTTAGCTCCTCTCAGGGGAAGGGAGGTGTGTTAGGGGGTCCTCTGCAGGGAAGAAGGTGTATTAATGAGGAATAGGTAGAGACGCCCCAAACGTAAAAAAAATAAAATTGCTAGCGAGGTGAATGATATTAGATAAAGAGTAAGGTCCAATAAAGATAGATGGGAGCAGAGGGGAAAAGAGGAAGGGAGAGAGAAGAGAGAGAGAGGAGGAGAGAGAGAGAGAGGGGAGAGAGAGAGAGAGAGAGAGAGAGAGAGAGAGAGAGAGAGAGGGGGAGAGAGAGAGAGAGAGAGAGAGAGAGAAAAGGAGAGAGAGAGAGAGAGAGAGAGAGAGGAGAGAGAGAGAGAGAGAGGAGAGAGAGAGAGAGAGAGAGAGGAGAGAGAGAGAGAGAGAGAGAGAGAGAGAGAGAGAGAGAGAGAGAGAGAGAGGTTATTTGTTTATTGATCAGCATCATGTCTTTTATCAATTTTTCTATCTTCTTTATATTTCTCCTTTGTCTTTCTTCAATCATTCTCTCTCTTTCCCTCTCTCTCTGTGTCTCTCTGTCTGTCTCTCTCTCTCTCTCTATCTCTCAACAGGAATATTTATCAAGTTATCAGTTATTCACATCAATGGTCACACACTCCTCAATGCAATTCAGGTTAGTATACTATACAACAAACACACCATACCCAGCCTTATGACAAAACAGGCGTTACCTCGTCACCTTAATTCTCACATTTACTATAGAAATACAGAAACAAACACGTGATACTTCCACCCATGTAATATTATGAATGTTTAACCCTGCACGCCCAGATCTTTCCAATAATATATACAATCGTCTGTTGTTAGCCATAAAATTACAAAAAGTAGCTGAATATACCAAATTAGTTAGTGGACAAGGATACTAAACAGGTCATATCTATAAATATTGCTTATATTCACTAAAAATAGTCTTTTTTTTTCTTCAAACAAATACAAATTTTCCTCCACTTAAAATGGCTGTATCATCAAAAATACTGCTCACATCGAAAATTCAGCATCACTGCCCTACTATATGAGTCTTGAAGATTTCCAATCTATCGTTACCTCAAGTAGAGTAAATGGGTCCATTACGTTCTGGGCCTCAAGGGGTATTAAAAGGAGGATAATGTGGAATAAGGGATAACAGTGAAATACATTAGAGGAGAAAGGAAGGGAAGGAAAGAAAAAGGAGTGAAGGGAGATAGAAGGGTAAAGAGGAGAAGGAATGTAAGAGGAATGAGTAGTATGTGGAATAGAGGAAAGGGAAGAATGTCAGGGGAATATATTGTGGAATGAGAGAAAGGAAAGGAAAAAAATCGAATATCTTTTTGTCTTCTAAAAAAATTGGTTAAAAAGGAAGAGGAAAATGAGACCAAAAACTGTTCATAGGTTAATAAGATTTCTTTTCCCCTTGATAAAAAGGCTGCGACATGGGATACTTTGAGGAAATGTTTCAGGCTTTTTCTTCTTTGGGATCTCTCTCTCTCTCTCTCTCTCTCTCTCTCTCTCTCTCTCTCTCCTCTCTCTCTCTCTCTCTCTCTCTCTCTTTCTCTCTCTCTCTCTTTATCCTTTAATTACCACCTCTTTATCTATCTATATACTATTTTGTTTATCTATACATTATCAATACACTTTCTAACCTATTTACCATTCTATAATTTCTATACCTATCTACTTGTCAATTACCATCTACAAAATGTCTATTTGGGCTACTCTACCTATCTTTATCTATCTTCTATCTATCCAATTTTCCCCTCCAAATGAAAGAAGTAAAAAAAAAGCTCATTTAAATTTCCCTTTAAACTAATGTAAAAAAATCTAAGAGAGTTATAACATGATGGATTTTTCTTTTTTGAAAATTTACAAAAAAAAAAGTTGTGAAATTTTTGATATTTTTTTCCTTTTTTCCAAAGTACAGAGAACAACATCTTCTTTTTTTTTTTCTCACGTCCCCGGTCCCCGAGGCAAAAAACACACACAAAACACACACACACACACACACACACACACAACCACACACCAACACACACACACACACAGAATATAGAAAATATAAAATGTTAGGGTTTAAATGTTTTATAGATTGCTTTCACACACACACACACACACACAAAAACCACACAACATACAAAACCCCCCCCCCCACCACACATCTCCTAAAACCTAAACAAACCATCACGGAAAGAACGAAATTTAAAAGCACGTCATAAACCCCACAACATTCCCAACAATCCCCCACTCCTTTCAAAAATCATCGCACGGGGGTAAATTTTCCCCGCTAGTGAGGCATTGGCGGTCGGGGGGAAAGGGTTGTCCTCCTCCCCCCCCTCGAATGCCGGGGCTGCGGGTCCCCACTTGCCGCACACTAAACACGGCCCGCCCCCCTCGCCCCCCCGACACGCACTCTGCTGGCGGCTTCATCTTAAAATTGGGCGGCACGCGACGCGGAGAAGGATGGACCGCGTTAAGGAGTGATGGGATGATGGGGGGGATGAGGAAATATAGAAATAATAGTAATAGTTGCAGTAAGAGTGGTAGTAATAGTACAGAAAGATGGTATTAGTAGCAGTAAAGGGTAGAAATTAGTAGTAAGGGGTAGTAGTAGTACCGTAAGAGTGGTAGTAGTAGACCATAAGAGTGGTAGTAGTAGTTAGCAGTAAGAGGGGAGTATAATAGCAGAAAGAGTGGTAGTAGTATTTAAGTAAGGTGGTAGTAATATAGCAGTAAGAGTGGTGAAATAGTGCAGTAAAGGGGTAGTAATGATAGCAAAGAGTGGTAGTAGTAGTTACGTAAAGTGGTAGTAATGTATGCAGTGAGTGGTAGTAATAGTATGTAGTAAGAGTGGTAGTGGGTAGCAGAAAGAGTGGTATATAGTACAGTAAGAGTGGTATAGTAGTAGTAGCAGCTGAAAGAGGGCGTATAGTACCCCCCCGTAAGAGTGGCAGTAGTATAGTAGCAGCGTAAAGAGGGGCGTAGTAGTAAGAACATAAAAACAAAGGGAAAATAAGGAAGTACAAGGGGCCCTGAGGTAGGATGGGGAGATTGATCAAGAAACATAAGAAATAAGGAAACTACAAAAACCATGAGACCTACACGTGGAGTTCCTGTTACTTAAACTACCTACATCCACCTTTATCCCCCCCCTGAAAACTGTCTAGCCCCCTTTTAAAAACCCCCTTTTGACTCCGCACAAACTACTGATGACTGAGTTTCTTCCAATCATCTACAACCCTATAGGTGATCAAATGAAAAAAGGAATAGAGGAGGGATAAAGAGGGGAAGGGATTGGTAGAAAGTGTGAGAAAATAATAAAAATAATAATAATGTTTTCAATAGCGAGAAACTAATGTTTGGTAGTAAATAAAGTAGTGTTTAGTTTTTATAATTATGGAACGACGCTACGGAAATTTTAATTGTTGCAATTATTTTACAGATCTCAGGGCAAATCAGGCAAAAAAAGAAAGACTTACAACATAAAATAATAATAATAATAATAATGTAATAATAATAATAAATTTTGAAAAATAATAAAAAAGGACTGTTATGCTTTTTAGTTCTGTTCAAACTTTCATGTGTGTTCTGCTGACCTCTGTGTGCTCTCAGGGAGGGATAGGCCCCCCCCTCCTCCCCCCCCTCCACAGCAGCTTCCTGGGGGAGGGGGGGGGGGATGGGGGGGGGGGGGGGAAGGGAGGGGAAGGGGGTAGAAAAAAATTAAGAAGGGGAAAAAGCAGAAAAAAGAACAAAAACAAAATTAAAAGGAAGGAAATACCGGAAGAAAAAAAAAATAGAAAAATCAGTGACTTTGCAAAAAAAAAAAAAAAAACAATATAAAAAGTTATCCCCTTAAAATTATACGGGGGAAACCAAATAAATAATAGATACAAAAAAAATAAAAAAATAAAATGAATGCAAAAAAAAAACGACACGCGGAGTGGATACACAGGGGTGATAGGAGGAAGGATCTCAATAAAAAAAGAAAAATGATGACAAGAGGAAAGAAAGAAGAGAAAAAAAACGTAAGAAAATTTGGAAGAGAACGAGAGAAAGAAGTGACGAGAGGGGAAAATAAAGAGTGTAATAAAATGTGGGGAAAATGACCCAAAATAAAAGCCCCCGAAAGATGAAGACTTTAAAGAAATTGCGAGATAATGGCGAGACGAATGAGGGAATGGGGGAATGAAAAATAAAAGGAGAAGAGAGCGAAGGGGGGGAAAAATCTTTTATCATCAATTAATAAAAATGTAACGGGAAAAATAGTAATAAAAAATGATGTAAATGTAAAAATGATGATAATGATAAAATGATAGTAATAGCAACATTAGAGCAGGGGAGAGCGTAAACCGTGTACTAGTGGGCGGGGAAAGGGTCGGTCCCGAAAGCAGGGTGGGGGGAAAAAACTCTGGGGTGACATCTTCCCACTTTCCAAACCTCCGTAGTATTTATGTTTATTCTTTTTTATATTAACCCCTTGAGTCCCAAAACGTTTTTTTCCCAAGGGGTAATTAGGCTACCTTTTAGGCATTTTTAAGAATATAAGCAAATTTTTAGATATGACCTGTTTAATATCCTTGTCGACTAACAAATTTGGTATATTCAGTGACTTTTCGAAATTTTATGGCTAACAACATACAATTTTTTACAGCAAAGGAAAGATCAGGGCGTGAAGGGGTTAGTATTACAATTATTTTCATCATTGTGATCATTATTAATGTTACTATCATCATCATTACTATTATTATTACTTTTGTTACTATTATTATTATTATTATTATTACTGTTACTGTTATCATTATTGAGCGCATCATTAATAGCCAGAGCGAATTTACCACTTGTTTATCCGTGAAAAGTCATGATTGCAGCAAAGGTAGAACAGTTGATGGACACATTGGACTGATAGCGGAGTAAAATACAGTAAAATAACTACAGTAATAAGTAATAAAGTAATAAAGTAAAATACAGTGCAATAAGATGTTAGTAGTATTTTGTTCTTTAGCAGCCTTGCATACGAAGCAGAATAACACTCAAGGGAAGCAGGAGAGAGAGAGAGAGAGAGAGAGAGAGAGAGAGAGAGAGAGAGAGAGAGAGAGAGAGAGAGAGAGAGAGAGAGAGAGAGAGAGAGAGAGAGAGAGAGAGGAGGAAAACAGATTAGAAGAGGATTAAATATACTGAATATCTGAGTTTCTGAAGCAAATATGATAACAGTAAATACAGGTTTTCCAAGAGTTGAAATCATGTACAATACTCACCTGCTATTTATTCCCTCTTTATTATTATTCAAAACTTCAAAATCTAATAAGAAAAAATGGTAAAACGTTTCATGTTTCTTTTTTTTTTCGCGTGGCAGAAAAAAAGATAAGATAAAAAAGGAAGAAAATAGATACATTCAGGATGACAGGGTACAAAGAGAAGAAGAAACAGATAGGTTAGTGTGTGTAGGGTGGGGGTTCTGGTGTGTGTTGTGTGTGGTGTTTGTTGTGTGGTGTGTATGTTGTGTGTGTTGTGTGTGTCTGTTGTGTGTGTGTGGTGGGGTTGTGGTGTGTGTGTGGGGTTGTGTGTGTGTGTGTTGTTTGTGGTGCCTGCGCAAGGGGTAAAAACCCAGGGGAAACAAACCGCTAAACGAAATATAAAACGACAACCACACACACACACACAAGAACGCAACCAATCTCTTTCTCTCCCCTTCTTTCCTTTGTACACATCGTTTTTTAAAGGGCCTGTGTCCCTCTTCCTCCTCCTCCTCCTCCCCTCCCCCCTTATCAAGACTGAGCAATCCACATTACCTGGACAGCCATTGCTTTTTAAAGGGTTTTTACCCACTTTTTTTTTTCCTTCTCTCTCCTTTCTCTCTCTCTTTTGTATTTCTCTGTCCTGCTCTTCCCCTCTCTCTTCTCTCTCTCTTCTCTCCCCCTCTCCTCTCTCTCTCCTTTTGTCTTTTCCCCTTTCTTCTCTCTCTCTTTTCTCTCTCTCTCTCTCTCTTCTCTTTCCCCTCTCTCTCTCTCCTCTCTTGTCCTCCCCTTGTCTCTCTCTCTCTGTTCTCCTTCTCTTTGCTCTCCCCTCTCCTGTCTTTCTCTCTTTCATATACTCTCTGTTTTCACCTGTTCTTGCCCTTCCTCTTGCCCTTCCTCTTGCTCTTGCTCTTCCTCTTCTTCTTCTTCCTAATTCTTCACTTTATTATTTTCATTGTTTCCTATTTGTGTCGACGTTCTCTCCACGTTTCCTCCTCACTACTTGTTTATTTATCCTCTTCTATTTCTGTTTTCCTCCTCCTCCTCCTCCTCCTCCTCCTCCTCCTGCTCCTCCTCCTCTTCCTTCTCTCTCACTCTTGCTTCTTGCCATCATCATAATACTTCATGTTTATTACTTTATTTCCAATGCTCGTATATTTGGTCGATATAAGTGCATTTAGTTTTTTCTTTTTTCTCTTCTCTTCCCCTTCTCTCTCTTCCTCTCCTCCTATCTCTTTTCCCCTTTTCTCCCCCCTCCCTCTCTCCCTCTCTCCTCTCTCTCTCTCTCTCTCTCTCTCTCTCTCTTCCCCTCTCTCTCTCCGCCCCTCTCCCCTCTCTCTCACCTTTTTTAAATAATTTCTCGGTTTTTTCCATTCCCATTACTCTTTTTTTTTTTCTCTTCATTTTTTCCTCCCCTCCTCCTCCTCCCCCTTGCTTTTTTTCCTCCTTTGCCAGGTTGCCTTGAGTGACTAGGGCCGGCCCCCGTCATGTGACAAAACTGGAAAGGAAAAAAAGCTGCTAGCCCCGGGTTGTGAAAGTCTTACTCGGGACCGAGACTCAAGCCCCAAACCCTTGACCGCCCTTTGAAAACCGACCAAGCCCCCTTGTGGAACAACTCCCAGATGACTAAAAAACACCCCAACCTAAATTAAATTAAAATATAAAACAAAGCTCAATGTTCGAAAACTACCAGCAAATATTTAAAATTTTTAAAATACCTCTATCATAAAAACATTGTTACGTTATCATTTTTGTTATGCTATCCTGTTCTCTTTTTACATATATTGCAAATTACGTTATTATTATTTTTTTTCATATCAATATTTTCTTTAACTTTTCCTGACTATCCGTTATTCAAACATAGCTTCATTTTATTTTTATTATTTTTTTATTATTAAATTTTACTATTATTATTATTATTTTATAATTTTTTATTATTATTTATTATTTTTATTAATTATTTATTAATTATTATTACTATTGATTTGTTTTTATTATAACAATTTAAATAACCCAATTATTTTTTTTATAATATATTTGATACAAAAATCCACACGTTTCCACGACTGTTTATTAAAAAATAAAGGCATCAGGTCCATAAAAGGTCTCGGCTCAAAGGACCCCCTGCTGTATTAATTAATTATAATTAAATGTTTGTATGTTATGTTAAGCCTAATAAAACAATAAAACATCAATCAATCAAGGCAAGCATTTGGCTTTTGGGATTTTCAAGACCCCGTGGGAATAATTCCCCGTGTTTGGGGCATCTAAAGCAGCAGTATCTTTTTCCATGCCTTTTTTTTCAAATTTTAATTTTGGTCACAATTTACTGAATCTCAAAACGCTTTCTAAATTTTTATAAATCCTTTAAATCCAATCAATCTTGCACATGCCTTCCCGTTAGAGAATGTGAGGATTTTGGAAACCCGTCACCCCCAATTTTTTTAGAAATTCATAGGGGTTAGATTTTGCGTCATGAAGAATCTTTGGAGGAAGCAACCCAAATTAGTTTAGGGGCGAACCGAAAAATTGATGAAAATAACCGTAAACATGATTAAACAAACCCTAAATAGACGAACCGTACAAAGTAATACCCCCTTGGGAATTTGTTGCTTCAAAATAGGGTTTGCTCCTGGGGATGTTTTTGACCCCCTGTCACCGGTCACTGCCCAAGAGGAGCACCTTCTGCCCCTCCGTTTTAAAATCTCCGAAAGGCACCTCCGCCACCTCCGATATACTACTCCTGAAGAGGGACCTCCTGCCGCCCCCGTCATACTGACCTAAGAGGCACCCTCCTGCCACCTCCGATCATACTGCCCTGAAAAGGCCCCCCGCCAACCCTCCGATCATACGCTCCCGAAAGGCACCTCCTGCCACCTCCGATCTACGCTCTGAAGAGGCACCTCCTGCCCCTCCCACACCTGCACCTGAAGAGGCACCCCGCCGCCTCCGATCATACTGCATGAAAAAGGCACCTCCTGCCACCTCCCATATACTGCTCCTGAAGAGGCAACCTGCCACCTCCGAATACGCTCCTGAAAGGCCCTCCTGCACCTCCCATCACACTCACCTGAAGAGGCACCCCCCCCGCCTCCATCATACTGCTCCTGAAGAGGCCCTCCTGCCACCCTCCGATCTACTGTACCTGAAGAGGGACCCCCTGCCCCCCTCCACCCACTGCACCTGAAAAAGGCACCTCCTGCCAACTCCCTCATACTGCTCCCGAAAAGGCACCCCCTGCCCCCTCCGATCATACTGCTCCTGAAGAGGCACCTCCTGCCCCTCCGTCTACTGCACCTGAAAGGCACCTCCTCCACCTCCGATCACACTGCCCTGAAAAGGCACCTCCCGCCACTCCGATATACTGCACCTGAAAAGGCACCTCCTCCCCCCCGATCACACTGCCCTGAAGAGGCACCTCCTGAAAAATCCGATCATACTGCTCCCGAAGAGGCACCTCCGCCCCCCGATCATCTGCACCTGAAGGGCACCTCCTGCCACCTCCCATACACTGCACCTGAAAAGGCACCTCTGCCCTCCGATCTACGGCCCCGAGAGGCACCCTTTTATTCCGTCAGGAATGGGGCCCGGCCGTCAAAGTTAAAGATTTTTACCGATCAGGACGACAACAGTACAAGGTCCGGCGGAAACGACAAGGGCACCATGAGACCAGAGAATAGGCGATTCCCTTGTTAAAAGGGCAGCGCAGGAAAATTTTGGAAGGTCCTTCAAAAAGGAAATTTGGTTTTGTATGCTGTTGGCACCTTATGCATACGGCAGCCTGTATAAGGAACTACGGCATCACCGAAAAAACACTTCTTGCATCACGCTGGCACAAAGACATTTTAAAATCAGGTTTTCCCGGGGAAATACTGAAAAGTACAGGCGAATGATCCGTATGCAAAAATAAATCGCGAAAATCATTGTTTTTAGGATCCACCCCCAGGTAGTGCGCCGCTACTTTTTATAACAAAGCCTTCACGCAATAGCGCCCTTAAAAAAACCCTTGTAAAAAGACGTAGATTTGCAAACCTCTGGATGCTTTCTTCAAGAACCAACCTTTCAAGAAGATGGCCTACACCCCAAAAAAGGAGTGGGTCAGCTCGGTTTTTGGGAGAAAACTAAGCACGCGTCTGTTTCGGTTAAAAAACGGCCGACAACTCGAGTTCCCTTCCGTCAAACATTGAAATGACCGGCCCCCGTTACCCTTTTGTGTATGTTTCAGGGAACAGGGGTCAATCCGATAAGAATCTTACAAATGTTGGGGACCAGAGGGGTTTATTGCCTCAGAATTTAGAGTTTTTTGATTGGGTATACCTCCTAGCCCGACCTTCAGATGGGAGTTGAAAAAAAGTGGTCGAGCGGGTTTTTTTTAAAGGCTTTTTAAAATAAAGTACCAGAAAATAATTACAAATATTATACATATCTGTACACTGTGAGATTTATACATTAAAAATGCACGCAGTTCGTTAAGTAAAGGCCCAAAGAAACATGTCTAATAGACAAAACCCGGGAACGTTAAAGACGTGACAAGGGTACTCCACACCCCCCGGTGTGGGGTCACACAGACACAAGGGAGGTGTGTGAGTAGGAGCGCAAAAGGGAACCGTCTCCTGGTGATTCTGTGTTCTGTCTGTCCCCCCCTCCGGCCAGTTGCAGCATATAAAGGGAAAGGAGGCCGGGCCTCAGGTTCCCGGGGGAATGTCTCTCAGGCCTGTTTACTTCGCGCGTCATATCCTTGGGCAGACGCTGAGATGACACACACACACAAATTTGTGGTAGTCTGGAAACCCGGGGGAGGTGTCTACCTCAGGAAAAGGTGAGCACTAAGCATCCGCTAGGCGCCAGTACAAACACTCAGGGACTCGGGGAAACCTGTCTTAGTATAGATTTTGATTAACAAAAACATATAATATTAAAACCCTACGCAATACCCCAACCTCCTCTCCGACGTAAACCCCTTAACGTAAATGACCGCCCCCACGATGCAACCCGGGCCGAAATTCGTAAAAGGCCTGTATGTTCAATCGCGCAGCTCCGAATAAATGTTCAGACCTCAAGCCCTTGTTTCAACCCAAGATTAAATTTTATTGGCTTCAAATCCTGGTTGAACACTAGAAATAGAGACTTTTTGGCTGAATATAATTTACCCGGTTACTAAAGTTTAGCTGTAAAGGGCGAATAGAAAAGGCGGGGGAGTATTACTATACTAAAAGCCAGTCTTATCCTCAGTCATAGAAAAACGAGAAAAATTTTAACGTGGTTCTCTATTTTTGCGCTAAAGAAACGGCTGAAAAAAAAAATTTTAAACGGACCTCTATAGACCCCCAGTTCACAAAAGTAAAGCTGATAGCCGCTGTAGACCCTTAAAAAAAAATGATAATATTCGATTTCGTCATATTTGGGATTTCAACCCAGCCCTTCCCTTTGTGGGGAAAACCCCTAAATCTCATTCAGATTTACGACTTCTCGCGTTTTTTAGAAAGTTTTTTAACTCAGCATGTTCACAAAACCACGAGAGGTGACAACATATTGGACCTTGGTTTTTGACAAAAGCCGATTTGTTAAAGAATGTGAATATTGGCCCTGAATTTTTGGGATAGCGATATAAATTGTGTCTTTTGAATAAATCTCCAAGTGTACATTTAAAACGTTGCGATGAAATTTTTTTCCTGTATAAAAAAGGTTTAAATTTGAAAGACTTTGGGGCGATTTTTTTAGAAACAATTTGGGGCGTGCTATCAAATCAATGAAAATAGACGAATCATGGGGGGGTATTTAAAAAAATTTTGAAATGCTGTAAAATCTTTGTTCCAGTCGGGAAAAAAACGTCCATGTAAATTTTAAAAAAAAACCCAGGGGGTGAAAAAGAAAATCGAATCTGGGGTTTTACAGAAAAAAAAGGGCCCACCCTAAAAAACATGTCATCTCAAAATGAAATGATAAAAAAGAGTTCGAAAGAACGCACGATACGAAAAAGTTGTAAAGAAAAGTAAGAAATCTTTTAAATTTTATATTGCAAGTATCATAAAACAAAACCCCAAAGAAGTTTCAGTTTTCGTGCACAAAAGAAAAATTATCACGCGAACATAGGTCCATTGCACTTGAAAACGGTATTCTTTCTAAAATGAAACGAGAGGCTGAAGTATTAAAGACTACTTTTCTTCTGTTTTTACAGTTGAAGATATAAATGATGGGAAAGTGGCCTGGATCAAAGTAACGTAAATTCCATTTATCAAAAGCGAATTCCCTTTAGAACACAATAAATTAAAACAATAGTAAAATTAAAATAAAAAATCCCTAGGGGCCCGACTGTATTGCACCGCGGTTTTAAAGGGAACGAAGCACCAGATTTGCAAACCTCTTTCAATACTTTTTTTAAAAAATCCCTAAATTTTCCGGTAAAGTCCCAGCGATTGGAAAATTTCAAAAATTATCCAAAAAGAAAAAAAATTATATGACACAACCGAGAACTACAACCGATCAGCCCCACTCCGTCTATAGTCGTAAATTAATGGGAAAAAGTATACGAACAAGGGTAAAATTCTTAGAAGAAAATAAATTTTCAAAAATCCCAGATGGCTTTCGTAAAAAATTCTTTCCTCACAAAATCTCTAACTTTGTAATGATGTTACAGCACGTTCGATGAGACGAAAGCAGAGATGTATTTTTCTTTATTTCAAAAAACGTTTGACAAATCCCCCTAAGCGTTTTCTTAAGAAATTAAATTCACGCATAACTGGAAAATCTTAATTGCTTGAAAACTGGCTTTCTGAGAGAAAGCAGCGCGTCGTAATTTAAAGGAAAAGCTCTAGCTGCAAAATGTTTTAAGGGGGTTTACCCCAGGGATCCGTACTAGTTCCTGTACTTTTCTTAATCATGTAAACGATTTGACGAAGGGCCCCACCTGTAAGATATCAAAGTTTTCGGGCGATACTAAATAAGAAAAAAGTAATCACAACTGTCGATAAAATGCAATTTCAATTGACCTTGATCGCTTAGTTTGTTGGGGAAAAAAGTGGCAATGAAATTTAATATCTATAAGTAAAGGTTTTTTTCTTATGGAAGTAATAACGATCAAATTAACTACTCAAAGGACGGACATGAAATTTTCCCTTGTTACCGAAAAAAAAGATTGGGGGTTTTTATAAGAAAGACCCAAAGCCCAGTAAACATTTTTCAGAAGTTTTAAGAGGGCTAAAAATAAATGGTTTATAGGAAGAACTTTTGAATCTAAGTCTGAAAAAGTATTCTTACACTTTTTTAATGCGATCGACGTCCTCTCTTTAATATTGCGTTCAATTCTGGTCACCCTAATATAGAAAAGATTAACAAACTGGAGAGGGACAAAGAAAAATTTCTAAAAAGATTCCGCGCTTGCGAAACAAGCCATACGAAAGCGATGAAGGAACTTAACTTTTTGTTTTTTCAAAAAAGTAGGTTGCGAGGAGACTTAATAGAACTGTTTTAAATGTTCCATGGGTTCGATAATGTTTAAAATAAAGACATTTGAATATTGGTTTGGGTAAAAACCCATCGTAGTAATGGAACAAAATCATTGGAAGCGATTTCGGCACATGAAGCGAAGCACTTTTTTTTAATAGATTGTTAATATATGGGGAAATCTCTTCCCAAAGTAGTTTTTTAGTAACACGGTTGGGGCGTTAAGAACAAACTAAAAAGTATTAGTATCAACTGCACACTCGATTACTCGGCGTACATAAATTTTTTTTTGGGAGGGGGGGGTTTGCTTTAGTTTAGAATATTTTCTCCTTCAATCTTTTTCCCATAAAATTCCATGGGGTTTTTCTTACTGATGGGGTTTTTTTTTCATTTTTTTCTGCCCCTCGGCCGGAGGGAGAGGTGGGTGGGGAGGGCCTTCAAATTTTACTATTCTTTTATCCTAACACGTAAAAACCTAGTGGTAAAAATTGTCACCCCGGCAGCCCGTTTGGCCAGAAAGGGCTGTTGCGCCCCTGTTTTTTTCCTTTGTTTTTTCCTCCTCTTCCTCCCCTCCTCCTCCTCCTCCCCCTCCCCCGTTTTTCCGTCCTTATTTTTGGGGCCTGTTTTCATAATCCGTCAAAAAACATAAAAAAATTTTTGGGCTAAAACAAGTAAAAGAACTCGTCTTTGATCCGGAGGATTTTCTGTTTTTACTTGGAACTCTTCAATCTTTTTTTTCTCTTTTCTCCTTCCCCCTCCTCTTCGCCCTTTCCTCGCCCACCTTTTCTCTTCTTTCTTTCTTTGTCTTTAGTATACCCCTTACTTCTTTTCTTTTTTTTTCCCCCTTTTTTGGTCTATGAGGTTTTCTATCATTCATTTTTTTTCCTCTTTTTTTTCCCATAAAAACTCCTCCTCCTCCTCCTCCTCCTCTAACCGTTTTTAGATTGTTTGATCAATGATTTCCGTCTCAAAGCCAAGGCCTTTTCTTTTTCAATTCCCTTTGCAAAAAGTTTTTTTAGTCCCATTAAAGTTTTTGTTCTTTCTTTTTATTCCTTTGTGTTGCCCTATTTCCTGCTTTTATTTCCCCCCTCTTGTTTTCCTTTTTTCCCCCCCTCTTTTTTTTCCTTTCTGGGCCCTTCTCCCCCCTCGTTTCTTGTCCCACTTTCCCTTTTCTTTTTTCTTCTTTCCCCCCCTTTTTCTATCACTTTTTACCCACTCAACTCCCCCCCCATCCTTCCAATGGCATTCCTGCACATAGTTACCTTATTGCAGTTCCTATAGCCTGATAAAAAAATGAAATTCAAAACACTTCCTTTTAAATTTTTGGGCACTCCCCCCACACACAATTTCTAAAATTTTGACACCACCCCCCAACACCTCCTACATTTTGACCCCCCCCACACAACCCCCTACATTTTTTACACCCCCACCCCATACCTTCTACTTTTTACAAACCCCCCACACACTCCTACTTTTTGACACTCCCCCCCCACACACACCCTTTTAAAAATTTTATTTTCACCCACACACACACCCCTTACATTTTTTACACCCACAAAAACACACACTTTTTCAATTTTTTTACAAACCCCCCCAAAAACCCCTTCTACAATTTTTTACACACACCCCACAAAACACACACACCCTTCCCACCAATTTTTTTTCACCCCCCACACACACTCCTACTTTTTGACCACCGCACAAAACACACCTCCACTTTTTACACCCCCACACACACAACCCCCTACTTTTTTTTAAAACCCCCCCCACACACACACCCCTCCCACTTTTGACCCCCCCCCCCCACCAAAACACCACTCCTACTTTTTACACCCACCACACTCCTCCCTTTTTGAACCAACCCCCCCCCACACACACACTCCTACATTTTGACACCCCCACACACACACTCCTACATTTTGACACCCCCCCACACACACCCTTTCCCACTTTTGGGCCCCCCCACACACAACCCCTCCTACATTTTGGACACCCCCCCCCACACACACCTCCTAACATTTTGACACCCCCCCCAAAAACACACACTCCTACATTTTTTACACCCCCCCCACAAAAAAACACTTCTACATTTTTACCCCCCACACCCCACTCCTTCATTTTGACACAACCCCCCCCCACACCACCACTCCCACATTTTGACACACCCCCACACCACCCCCCCTAATTTTACCCCCCCCCCCCACAACCCCATTTTACAAATTTTTGGGGCAAACCCCCGCACCCCCCACACACATCCTAAAAATTTTTTTACACCCAAAACCAACACACCCACAACTCCTACTTTTTTTAACCCAAACCCCCCACACACCCCCACTCCCCCTAACCAAAATTTTTGCAATTTTCCCCCTAAAATCTACAGACCTATTCTAAATGTGAAAGTACACAGAGTAAGAAGAATAGTAGTAGTAACAGTAGCAACAACAACAATAGTTCAGCGAATAGCAGAAACCAGTAAAATAGTCACACATTTAACCCAGTATACTCCTTGACTACATTCCCATAATAATTATGTCTTGGGTATCAGTTGATTTGAGGCCGAAATGTCTGGGGGATCACTTGATTTCACTACCAATCGCCTCAGTACCAATTAACATGTAGCCTTTTTCTAACAACCAGTATAGTCGCCGTACGATAAGCTGGCGAAAATTGGGCCCCCTCACTCCCCCCTTCCGAAGGCATGGGATTGGCCATAGACCACTGTATACCTGGCCCGGTATTTATAATAAGGCTATGGGATTCCCATAAGGTTCGACATAACATAAAGTTGCCCATAAGATCTCTATGTTATGGAGCAAATTTCCGCCATAGCTATGGGTCTAGCAGTTCCTGCTGACACAACTTCGCGCTAAACGTAGCATTTACATTACCCTAAAATGTCTCTTAGATCATGAAATAACGCTTGAAATCAGTAAAATATGAGCAGTAAATAATGTGAGAACCTTACGAACTGAAAATAAAGCAATATTAAAGGATTAATTCATATATACGTGTAAATAAGATCCCGTAGAAAAGTTTTACGCGGGGAACGATGTAAACACTTGTCTCTCTCCTCCCTATAAATAATATGTTATATCTCCACAAGTAATGGTAGAAGGGTGACGGAAGGAAACACAACAGGTAAAGCACGTAGTACAGAAGGGGAAAGGGGCAAAAGCCAGGGAGGGAGTGATGACCAGGCAGATACGGCAGTATACATATAGCTAGGTAGATATACTGCCGTATCTGTAGCTACGTATACTGCCGTATCTCTGCCTGGTCATCACTTCCTCCCTGGCTATTGTTTCTTTCTCCTCCTTTACTACATGGTTTAACTTGTGTGTATCCTTCCGTCACCCTTCCGCCATTACATTTGGAAATATGATGTTATTTGGTAAATTTCTAGCGTTTGCCCATACTCTCCCCCTTGCCCCAAACAAGCTTGGGGACCTGTGGGAATGCGGGGTTTGAGGGTGGGGACTAAATAATGCATCGAAAACACGTATTTTTAGAGTTGTGTAGGAGTCAAAATTACCTATATCTAGGGTAATTTTCCCTAGATATGGGAAATTTACCTAACCTTCAAGCTCCGAGATTACAAGGCCCCCCTCGTAATCTAACCTAACCTAAGCAAATTAAACCTAACCTCCTAGCGAGGGGCTCTGCCCCCCTTGACTCCCGATAATTATAATCTATCCTAACAGTGATAATCACCCGATAACCTATCCTAACTTAGCGATAATCACCTGATAATCTAACCTAACCTAATGGGGCCCCTCGACACCCCCGGTAACCAAATTTTGTTTTATCTTACTTCTTAATGGGAGGGGTGGGGGAGGGTGGGGTGGACTCGATACTCCGGTCATTCTGTTTGTGAGGATCGTCAGCAGATCCACACTTTTCTTGACTGAAGAAATTCAGTCAATTTTCCCTAGATCTAGGGAATTTTTACGCCACTACCTAACTCAATAACTATGTGGTTGCAACGCACATTTTGTACCCCAGCCAAATGTCCCGCATATCCCCCAAGGTGCCCAAACTTGTTTTGGGGGAGAGGGGGGAGTATGGGCAAACACTACAACAATACCTGTTATTTATAGGGAGGAAAAAGACATGTAAAAATGTGATGTGATGTAAAAAAAAAAAAAAAAAAAAAAAAAAAAACATCATCAATCGGGAAAATTACCCGAATGATGATTTGATTTATTTATTTAACGCTAATTTATGCATGGTTCTAATTCATTTATCATATAACGAAATATAGCAATGGAAAGCTAATAAAATTGCGCTTCTATTGATATCCTTCATGATAAAAGTTGACTCGCAAAGTTTTAAATGGCGAAGAGTTGAAGTGAATATTAAGTTCATGCATATTTCTTCAGAGTCTCGTAATGGCATTTCTTTAGCGCGTTTTACTGTTTTTTATTTGATAATATTATAGAACAAACATTTACGAAGATTACAGTATATCACATATACTGATAAACCAGTCTATATGATAGTCCATAGACCACTATATCTCTTTGTCGGGCGCCCCGCAGGCCCCTACGCAGCCCCGCAATTCAAAACATTGTCGCGTGAACAGTCCAGGTATACAGTGGTCTATGGATTGGCTGAGGTGTTGGGTGTTGGGGCTTTAGGGCGGAACTTGGGAGTAAGGCATTCTCACCCAACACCCAACACCTTAGCCAATCCCATGCGTTCGGAAGGAGGGAGTGAAGGGGCCCAATTTTCGCCAGCTTAACGTGCGGCGACTATAGTTTACCAGCACTATCACCCTGTTACTCACCCACCACTCTGATGTACCACTACCACTCTTCACCGCTAACTCTACTGACCTATCTTAAATTAAAAAGCACACAGGGCAAGAAAAATAGTAGTAGTAACAAAACCATCATCAAAATAGTCCAGCCATTAGTAAAAACCAGTAAAAAAATAGTCATACCTTTTACCCACTACTACTATTTCCCTACCACTACCCCCACCTTCCCGTTACTCACCCACCACAGTAAAATAGTCACACCTTTTACCCACTACTACTATTTCCCTACCACTACCACTACCACCCTGTTACTCACCCACCACCCTTATGTACCCGAGTTGCCTCCTGGCTGGCTTCGTGTTGACCGTAAAAACCAGTAAAATAGTCACACCTTTTACCCACTACCACTAGTTTCCCACCACTACCACCCTGTTACTCACCCACCACTCTGATGTACCCGAGCTGCTTCCTGGCTGGCTTCGTGTTGACCTGGCACATGTACACGCCCTGGTCTCGCTGCGTCAGACTGGTCACCGTCAGCACCCACGCCTGAGCCTCGTGAGTCGCCGAGATCCGCGGGTTCTTCGTGATGACCTGCGTCGCCACCGTCAGTACCGTCCTGCCCCCCGTGCCCTTGTAGATCCACGCCACCTGAAGAAGGAATACAAAGGAATATACAAAGGAATACAGAGGAATACAAAGGAATACAAAGGCATACAAAGGAAGAACAGACAACAACACCCCTACTGGGCCAAACGATGCTGCCTGTGTGATTACTTTCTACCACTGTAGTTTACGCCACCTGAAGAAGGAATATACAAAGGAATACAGAGGAATACAAAGGGATACAAAGGAATACAAAGGAAGAACAGACAGCAACATCCCTACTGGGCCAAATGAAGCGAATACAAAGAAAAAACAGATAGCAAGAACCCTACAAAGGCCAAACAAGGCTGCCTGGGTGACTACTTTCTACCACTATAGTTTCTACGTGTTAGAGGTAAAAGAATAGCAAAAGAAAGAGGAAGAGACGGTGGTGGCGGTGGATGTTGTTGATTTTTATTTTTACGTTGGCGTCTATAGCGCATGTAGGCTTTATCTTCCTTCCTTAGGCTTAGAGAGAGAGAGAAAAGGAAAGAGAAAAGGGGGATGAATGAGGGAGGGGACGGAGGAGAGGAGAGAGAGTGAAGGGGGAGAATAGAGAAGAAGGGGGGAAAGAGAGAGAACGGAAAGGCAAAGGTTTCTTTGAGTAAAAAAGGAAAGAGATGGAGGGAGGTAAAAAAAAGGTTTTTAAAACTGGTGTAATCTAAAAAATACTATACTACTACACACACAATATACACTACAAAATTACAACTACTACTCCCTTTTACAACTACTGCGCTGCTCTAGCTACTACTACTACTACTATATTCTACTACTACACTACTACTACAACACTACTACTATATTTACTACTACTACTACTACTATACTACTACTACTACGACTACTACTGCTGCTCTTACTAACTACACGACTACTACTACTACTACTACTACTATCCTAACAACACTATAATATACACAAACAAACACTACGTACTACTATTTCTACTATTCTACTACAAATAACTTACTGCTACTACACTACTTCACTACTTATACTACTACTCACTACTACTACTACTAATAAAAATTTCTATACTACTACTACTACTTTTAAACTACTACTCAACTACTACTCTACTACTACTACTAACAACTAACAATAATAATAAAAAAAGAATATAAATAATGATCGCCCAATCACCAATGGCCAAAAAACACCTTCCTAAAAAATATTTCGTATTTTTTCTTTTTGATTAATTTTCTGTTAAAATTTCCTGACATGTTTCCCATTTTGGGTTTGGTTTTTACTCTTTTATATTAAATCCCCTTTCTCTCATTCTTCTTCTCTCCTCACCACTCCTCTCTCTCTCTCTCTCTCTCTCTTCTCCTCTTTCTCTCTCTTCTCTCTTCTCTTCTCTCTCTCTCCATCCATTTGAGTTAAAATCTCTCTTTCCCCTTTCCCCACTCCCTTCATTCGTTATTAGGATGGAATGACCCTGTCCAAAAACCAAGTAGGAGAGACGAAGAGGAGGAGAAGGATGGAGGAAGAGGATATGGAGCGAGGAAGGAGAGAATATAAAAAGGAAGCGATTGCAGGAGAGAGAGAAGAGAGGAGAGAGAGAGGAATTATAAAAGAAGGAAAGGAAGAAGGACCTTTTATCAGGAGAGGAGTGGGAAAAGGGAGAGATGGAGAGGGGGAATGGAGAGGGGGTTTAGAGAGTAAAGGGAGTAGAGAGAGAAGTGGGGAGGGTAGAGGGAGAGAGGAGAGAAGAAGGGAGGGGATTGGTTTGGGTTGGTCGAATGGAAAGGGTTGATGGTTTTTTTGGTTCTTTATGGTGGCTGGTCTGTTTCTTCTGCAGGGAAACTTCTTCCCTCTCCTCTCTCTCTCTCTCTCTCTCTTCTCTCTTCTCTTTTTCTTCTCTCTCTTTTCTCTCTCTCTCTCCTCTCTTCTCTTTCTCTGTCTGTCGCTTTTCTGTTCTGCAAGTAAAACCTTTCTCCTTTTCTCTGCCTTCGTTTTTCTCTGTCTGCATCTGTGATGTCTTTTGTCTGCAGGACTTTCTCCCCTCTCTTTTCTTCGTAACTGTTTTTTGGCTGTCTTTTTCTGTCTGTCGGAGGAAAACTCTCTCCCTCCTCTCTCTCTCTCTCTCTCTTCTCTGCTCTTTTCTCTCTCTCTCTCTCTCTCTCTCTCTCTCTTTTCTCTCACTCTCTCCCCTCTCTCACACTCTCTCTCTCTCTCTCTCTCTCTCTCTCTCTCAGACCACCAACTGCGAGGTCATCATCGTCTTCTATCTACCCCTTTATCCCTCCCCCCCGCCTCCCTCTACCCCCTCTCCCTCCCCCCCTACCCCCCCCCCCCCACCCTTCTCACTCTCCTATTTCCCTTTATACCCTTAAATAGAAACGTCATCTTCCCCTCTATTGATGATGATGATGATGATGATGATGCTGATGATGCTGCTGCTGCTGATGATGATGGGATATTGAAGGGTGGAAGAAAGATGTTGATGGTGGGGATGGTGGTAGTCATCTTCCCACTCTCCCACTCAGCCCTCTCACCTTAACCAACATCCCTCTCACCTGTAAAGACTTGATTAATGGATTGTAATATCTTTCTCTTTCTCTCTCTCTCTCTCTTTCTCTCTCTCTCTCTCTTTCTCTCTCACTCTCTCACTCTCTGTCTCTCTCTCTCTCTTGCAAACATATACACACTCAATGCCATCTTTCTCTATCTCTCAATATCTGTCTATCTATCTATCTATCTATCTATCTATCTATCTATCTATCTATCTATCTATCAATATCACACACCTACCGTACATATCCCCAAATCCTCTTAACAAGAATACATCACCTCCCTTTCCTCTCTACTCTTCCTCCTCCTCCTCCTCTACCTCCTTTTCCTTACTCTTCCACTCCTGTTCCTTCACCTCCTCTCCTTTACTCTTCATTTCCTGTTCCTTCTCATCCAATATCTCTCTCTCTTATATGGATGCAGACATGCGAGAGAGAGATAGAGAGAATAGAGAGAGTGAGTGAGTGAGTGAGTGAGTGAGTGAGTGAGTGAGTGATGAGGTATGTGAGAGAGAGGAGAGAGAGAGAGAGAGAGAGAGAAGAGAGAGAGAGAGAGAGAGAGAGAGAGAGAGAGGAGAGAGAGAGAGGAGAGGAGAGAGGAGAGGAGAGGAGAAGAGAGAGAGGGGAGAGAGAGAGAGAGAGAGAGAGAGCGAGAAGAGAAGAGAATTCGTGACCTCTCTCGGTCGTAGCTCATTAGGAATCACCTGCTGTAGCCAGACCACCTCTCATTTGGCAATCTCTCTCTCTTCTCTCTCTCTCTCTCTCTCTCTCTCTTCTCTCTCTCTCTTCCTCTCCTCTTCTCTCTTCTTCTCTCTCTCTCTCTCTCTCTTCGAATGCGTAACTTTTTTCGTGACGTGCAGACGGTGGGAAACTTTAGATGTCAGTAAGGTGGAGAGAGAGAAGGAGAATGGAGGGAGGGAAGGATAGGAATACGTACATAGGAATAACAGACACCAGGAGACCTATTGGTCTATAACGAGGGTATCTGCTGAACTACATACTACTAACTACCAAACTACATGTAAGAGGACAGTTGGAAAAGGATACCATGTCCCTAAAGAAGATAGGGACATGGAAGTATCATAGTGAAGAATGAGAGGATATGAAGTATGCTAACTGATGCTACCTCTAACACTAATCGTTCTGGGGGACGTTATAATATACTAATTCACAGGGCAGTATTAAAACCTATTTACTTTACAGTACGCGTCTAGTCTGTTTTTAAATGAAGTTATTGTGCTGGCTTCGACAACATATGCTGGTAATTTGTTCCACCGATTGACAACTCTGACATTGAAATAATTCTTTCGGAGATCTGTGATGAAGCGCTGACTATTCAGTTTTAAACCGTTGTTTCTTGTTGTCACTTGAGGAGAAAGCTCGAACAGGTTCTCTTGATTAATTATATCAAATCCTTTAAGGATCTTTAAAGTTTCTATCAAGTCCCCACGGATTCTACGATCCTTTAAGGAAAACATATTAAGTCTTCGCAGCCTCTCTTCATAAGATGAATTTCGCAGAGATGGAATCAGTTTGGTTGCTCTTCTTTGAACAGGTTATAATTTTGCTTGGTCTTTTACGAAACAAGGCGACCAGAATTAAACGGCATATTGTAAGTGCGGCCTAACCAAGGACGTGTATAATTGTGTCATTACTTACGGAGTCTTATGTTCAAAGTTGCGTTTAATGAAGCCCAACATCATATTTGCCTTTTTACTAGCAGCTAAGCAATGAGTACTGGTTTTAAGATCACTTCTAATGATGACATAGGTAGGATAGGTAGGGAGAGAAGGTGGGTAATGATGGAAGAAGGGAGAAAAGAAGAAAATGGAGGTATTGTACATAGGAGGGACGGATAAGGGGAAGGAAGGGAAGATAATAAGACGAAAGGGAAAGACGAATTAAAGTCTTGCAGATGAGACAGTTAGGTCAGACGGCGGTGGAATAAAATGATCAAAACCAGATACCTTGTCTACTCAGAGATCGGAAGTAGTTAATGCCTGTTGATTTGTATAGATGAAAAGACGAAGGGGAAGAGAAGAGGAATGGAGGGATGGGTGAGAGAATAATGGACAGGTGAGAAAAGAAGAGAAAGGGAGGAAGGGAGAAGTCGAAGCGAGGGGGGGGGGAGAGAGAGAGAGAGAGAGAGAGAGAGAGAGAGAGAGAGAGAGAGAGGAGAGAGAGAGAGAGAGAGAGAGAGAGAGAAGAGAGAGAGAGAAGAGAAGAGAGAGAGAGAGAGAGAGAAGAGATGGGAGGAAGAGAGGAGAGAGGAGAGAGAGAGAGAGAGAGAGAGAGAGAGAGAGAGAGAACGAGTAATGAGTGACTTGTGAAAGAGTATGGGAAAGGGAGAGAGAAGGAGAAAGGCAGGAAGAGACACAATGGAATGGAGGAATGGAGGAGATTACAGATAGATGGAGAGAAAATAGAGCAGGGAGAGATGCGGGGGAGGGCGGGAGAGGTGAAGGGAAAGAAATTATATATTGCGAAAAGAAAATGTATGAGAATGCGTGAAGGAATGAGAGATATAAATCATTTAGGGAGAAAAACAACGTAAGGAAAAGAAGCAGAGAAAGAGGAAGGGAACGGTGATGAGGCAAAAAATAAATAAAAACGGTCGATATATCTCGTGTATCTGTCTATCTGTCTATCTAATATATAGCAAAACTGTTATGAATGAACTATAGCGAAGTTTTAAGGAGTATGTCACAAACCTAATAATCAGATAACATTGCAACACTTACAAAACGAATAATGAGGAGACAGATACGCCAGACAACGCGAGAGACAGAAACATGACACAATGTAATTAATTTGAAGGAGCGGACATGAACAAAGAAAGAAATAGGAGTGAACATGAAAAAAGGACTATTAGAGGCCTGTATCAACCTCTCACGTCCTTTATAAGTACGTGAGTCTTCCTTATTAAGAACGTTTTGCAACCCTTACAGTGTGAAGCTTGATCCTTAGATGATACATTAGACGAAAAAGTTTGCATGAAGAACTTGGTAGACGCAAGACAAAAAAACCCTATAATGTAATGAATATGGGAAGAGTGGATGAAAGGGTAAAATTGCAACCATTGTACTGTAGACTATTAGAGATGGAAGGAAAGGTGGAAGGATGGGAGGGAGGGAGGGAGGGAGGGAGGGAAAGAGGGAGGGAGAGAGGGAGGGAGGGAGGGAGGGAGGGAAAGAGGGAGGGAGAGAGGGAGGGAGGGAGGAAGGAAGGCAGGGAAGGAGGGACGAGAAAAAGGACCTACTTAGCGGTTACTGAAGCGAATACAAGACGAAGTGATGGACTAAAAATTGGCTGTGAGAGAGAGAGAGAGAGAGAGAGAGAGAGAGAGAGAGGGGAGAGAGAGAGAGAGAGGAGAGAGAGAGAGAGAGAGAGGGGATGAGAGAGAGAGAGAGAGAGAGAGAGAGAGAGAGATGAGGAGAGAGAGAGAGAGAGAGAGAGAGAGAGAGGGGAGAGAGAGATGATTGTTTGATTGATTGATTGTTTATTAGGCTTAAACATAACCATACATAAAGTTGATTATACATTAATAATTATGTACAACCCGCGGTCCATTGAGCCGAGACTCTTTATGGACCTGAATGCCTTAGATTTTTTTAAATTACAACAGTCGTGGGAACAATGTATCAAATATGTTATAAAAAAATAAAAATAAAATATATATATATATATATGGGTTCATTTAAATTGTTTTAAAAAAAACAAATCAAAAGTAATAATAATATTAATAATAATAATAATAATAATAATAATAGTAATAAATTCTAATAATATAAAAAATAATATAAATGATAATGATAGCTATATCTGAATAGATGGAGTCATGATTAGAGGTATTAAACTATTTAGCTATCTTGCTGGTAATTTTCGAATATCTTGAGCTTAGTTTTGTATTGAATGAATTGAGGGTTGGGATGTTTTTCATGTCATCTGGGAGTTGGTTCCCACAGTTTTGCTGCTCTAAAAAGGACGTTTTGTTGTATATGTGTTGTCCTGCATAATGGAAGTCTGAGATCTTTGGGCCTTCGTGTATCAGTATTGTGGGAGAGGTATTTAAAATCATTATTTACTGGATGCCTATGGAGAGCTTTATGTACAAACAAATATGTCTGAAGAGATATAATGTCCTGAAATTTAAGTAGTTTGTATTTAACAAATAGGGGATTAGTGTGGGGCATATCTAAGTGATGAAACATGATCCGGATTAGCTTTTCT
>JACEEZ010006612.1:447500-457500 GCA_016584305.1 Chionoecetes opilio
CTGTAGCTCCCCCTCACCCTGTAGTTCCTCCCACTCACCCTGTAGTCTCCCACTCACCCCGTAGTCCCACTCACCCTGTTTGTCTCCTCCCACTTACCTGTAGTTCCTCCCACTCACCCTGTAGTCTCCTCCACTCACCTGTTAGTCTCTCCCACTCACCCTGTAGTCTCCTCCCACTCACCCTGTAGTTCCTCCCACTCACCCTGTAGTCTCCTCCCACTCACCCTGTAGTCTCCTCCCACTCACCCGTAGTCTCCCCACCACCCTGTAGTCTCCCACTCACCCTGTAGTCTCCTCCCACTCCCCCCTGTAGTCTCCTCCCACTACCCCGTAGTCTCCCACTCACCCTGTAGTCTCCCACTCACCCTGTAGTCTCCTCCACTCACCCTGTAGTCTCCTCCCACTCACCCGTAGTCTCCCCCACTCACCTGTAGTCTCCCCCCACTCACCCTGTAGTCTCCCACTCACCCTGTAGTCTCCCCCCTCACCCTGTAGTCTCCCCCACTCACCGTAGTCTCCCACTCACCCTGTAGTCTCCTCCCACTCACCTGTAGTCTCCTCCCACTCACCCTGTAGTCTCCTCCAATCACCTGTAGTCTCCTCCCCCTCACCCCGTAGTCTCCTCCACTCACCCTGTAGTCTCCTCCCACTCACCCCGTAGTTCTCCCATCACCGAGTTCCTCCACTCACCCATGTAGTCTCCTCCCACTCACCCTGTAGTCTCCCAGGTTCTCCACCACACAGTGTAGCTTCGCGTCTCGCCCCATGGAGACTGTCACGTTCTGGATGGCGGAAACGAACCGAGGGACATCGTCGGGGCCTTCGTCTGTAGGAGAGAAAGTGATTCTGTGTAGTGTCTGTGTGTGTGTGTGTGTGTGTGGTGGTGTGGGTGTGGTGTTTGTGTGGGAAAGGGGAGGAGGGGAGGAAATATGGAAATGGAAGGAGGTTGTAAGTCTGTTTGAGGAGTAGGAGACGGGGGAGTGATGGTGTGTGTGTGTGTCAGAGGTGGGCACCGCAAACGAAAATCCACTTCCGCAAACGCAAATCCGCAAACCCCAATCATTACGTTCTGCAACCGCAAGCCCGCAAACTTCTTGAAATTCACACTTCCGCAACCACAAGTCCGCAAACCGCAAACCAATTAGGTGATATTTTCTCTGCATATATTGCAAAAATAGAGCTATAGCACTTTATGGTAGTAAATTTATATATATTTTACTAAATCACTTATGGCAATAATTATATATATTATATATATATATATATATATATATATTAGTATTATATATATATCTATTATATATATCATATATTTATATACTTATCTATATATATATATATATATATATATATATTCTTCATACTTTACCCCTCACCTCAAGATATTTACTCATATTCACTCTATCCCTCATTGATTACTATCCCTTATATATATATATATATATAATATATATATATATATATTATTTTCTTCATACTTACCCCTCAGCGCCCCACAGATGTTGTAGCTCACATTTCACCTTCCCCTCATTGTGACCACGCACTCAATATATCAACTTAAGTGCCCACTAAGGGGTAATAATTACTATAAGTACACTACACTCCAAATTATATTTCATTGATAAGATATCTGACCCTTAACCTCAGACTCCTCATTAAGGGGGGCAACCCAAGATTTTCTTATTTTTAGGATAATCTCAACGAGACTAACACAGCCTTTCCATATCACTATGCTATTTATCTGTGAGAAATATTGTTGCTATATGATGAATAGTTTTTTTTTTATAATATTTTTTTTCGAAAAAAAAATCGAAAAAAAAACTGTATTTTTGCCGTTATTAAAGTGCATATATTGGAGACACTATTAATCAATAAGCTTTTATTTTCATGCATCGTGTATATTAGGCATTACTCTACATTTGCAAGCATCGGGAAGTTGCTACATGTGTTAGTATAAAATTGCGATTTTTTTTTAGCTTACTGTCTTTTTCTCGTTTTTTTTTTAAGCTCCTTTTTTGACCAACGTATGAGACATGTATTTACATCCATGCTTGCAAATGTAGATCCTACTATGTTATATTCAGAAATGCAAGCAGACCGGCAATCAGAGTAGTGGAAGTCATGCCATATCGAGTTGAAGTAAGAAAACACTAGTTTCGAGCAACAAGGCTTTTTATTCAAACATTACATTTCTCCTCCTCCCTCTCTTTGATGGTGATATAATTTTACAAATGACGTTTTATTTACTTATTCAACTCTATAAAATACCAAAATAAGGCATTATGGTTTATACAAATATAAATTTCATAATTACTAAGGGCATAGTTATATTATATGCATTATATTATATATTATATATTATATATTATATTATATTATTATATTATATATTATATTATATATTATATTATATATTATATTATATATTATATTACATATTATATATTATATATATATTATATATATCATTATATATTATATATATATTATATATATTATTATATATTATATATTATATATTATATTATATTATATATTATTATATAATTATAATTTTCTATCCTACTGAGTCGTTTTATCTTAATTTTCGTTGTTTTATCTATTTTTTCCCATATAAATTATTAAGGTCTACGGTGAAGCATTGCCACTTTTCACTGACTCCTGTAAATCTGCTATCACAAATGCAATTCAGTTCGTTAACTCGCGCAAAGTACCTGATTCTTCTTCATGACCTTTAAATGTTAGGGCATTTAACAGATTTAAAAGGCTTAAAGCCTCTCGCCAGTGTTAAAATAGCCCACCATGGCATCGCGCACACATCACGTTCTCCGAAAACACAGTATCACAGAAAGTGATATTTTTGCCCAAAATTGCTTGGGTTGCCCCCCTTAAGTGTCCTCTGGTGATAATTACATCTTGAGCAGGTCCATGTTCCCCTTCATGAAGAGCAATCTCTCAAAATTATCGGAAGTCAGACTCGCTCTCTTGGCCTTCGTGATGTCTGACCCCTGGGAGAACAGTCTCTCCAAAGCTGCAGAGCTGGGTATGGCCGTGTTTTACTTAACAAACACATCTACCCAGGCGGCACGAAAAAGGGCGGGGAACATGGCCTGCTCCAGCAGCTTGTTCCTCTGCTTCTCCGAACACCAACTCTCAAGCTCTTTTCCCATCTTGTTGGAGAAGCGGGTAGAGTTGGTGCCCTCTGTAGTTGTGGGTCCTGGGCTCATCCGAGCATGGAAATAATAGATACATTTGTAATATATATATAAAGTTAAAATTTTAAGTAATCGGAGTCAGAAAAAAATTATACTGTTACTTAGAAAAACAAATGCTTAGATTGTTTAAAAAAATTATTTTTGCACTTAAATCATAAATATTACAATAATTTAACAGCATGACGCTCAATATTGCTAATATAATGACTTGATGTAAGGAACTGTCACAACTGAACTGAAGATGCAGTAGATCTTGATAAAATTAACAAGTCTCACCTTGAAAAATTCATCCTCTTCGTCTTCATCTGGGCTGTTGCCTTCTGAGGTATCCAAGACAACCTGCTCCGTGACCTCGAAAAGCAGTCTTGATTTCACGGCATCTACATTATCAGGGTTAAGAAGGCGGACCACATGCAGCTTGAAAAGGGGGTGGATTGCTGTCAATCAATCATTGGGGGGATACGCCGGGGGCGCGTTGCCTCGCCCACCCTACGACGACACTCCCGGGGGTCACCACGCGCGAGTCCCCATGCAGGCTCCCTTCCCATACAAAGCAACTCTCGACAGGAAACATCAACTTGCCCCAGCCACGAGCCTTGTGGGCGCCTTATTGGCCTCCTCCACGCCGGATTGTCTCTTACAGATACAATCCGATGGGAAGGATCGTTTTCAGAGAAGCGTGCCACATGCCACATGCCAAATCATATAGCCGAAGTTGGCGCTGACGGACTATGCACGTAATAGGCCTCGATTCATCTCACGGTGCAATCGCTGATTTGACACGTAATCACCCCAGCGATACCCCATGCTTCTGCAAAGACACTTAGTACCAATGGCATCGATTCGCCTCTTCAAATCGCTATTTAGTGTCCATGTCTCACAACCATAGAGTAAGACAGGGATTACAAGCGACTTGAAGATCCGGATCTTTGTACTCCTGCACAGGTACCGACAAAGTCAAATACTCGTGCTGAGCGAGTCTATAAAACCGTGGGCTATGCCAATCCGCCGTAAGACTTCTTGACGTGACCCGCCATCATTATGGACTGCGCTACCAAGGTATGCAAAACTTTCCAAGATCTCAATGTCCTCGCCGTACGCATGAACAGACTGTACAGTTTCATCTAGTAAGCCTCCAAATACCTGGACCTTGGTCTTGAGCCAGGAGACCTCAAGCCCCAAAGGCTTTGCCTCCTCGTGCAGCGCCTCAAGAGCCATCACCAGGACCTCCAGCGACTCAGCAAAGATTACTACATCATCGGCAAAAACAAGATCAGTGATCTTGGTGTTGCCGAGGGATGCTCCACAATCCTTTGATCTACAACTTTGCCCAATACTTCAGTCCATACAAATGTTGAAAATTGAAGGGGGAAGGACGCACCCTTGCCTCACTCCTGTATTCACAGGAAAGAAGCTGGATACACCTCCCCACACTTCACAGCACTCTCAGTCCCAGAGTGCAGGATTGCTGTGGCCATCAAAAAATCCATTTGATCAAAGAGGGAGTCACTGGTGGACAAGCAGCGTTCTCTGGACGGTGCGAGTAGCCGCGCAGGAATCATGTTAAAAATTGAGAGTTTGCAGACATATTTGCGTTTGTGGAAGTGCTTCCGCAAACGCAAATCCACAAACATTTACACTTCCGCATATCCGCAAACGAATTCGGACTTCCGCAATTTGCGGAAGTTGCGGTTTGCGGAAGTGCACACCTCTGGTGTGTGTGTGCGTGTGTGTGTGTGTGTGTGTGTGTGTGTGTGTGTGTGTGTGTGTGTGTGTGTGTGTGTGTGTGTGTGTGTGTGTGTGTGTGTGTGTGTAGTGTGTGTGTGTGTGTGGTGTGTGTGTTGTGTTAAACATGCATAAAAATAAAGCAATATTTCGCCCACATTCAACTCTCTCTTGTTTACCTTTCCTAAACCAGTAAATAGGCGTTCACACCTAGGTGTGAAACGTGTTCGAGTTCGTATTCCGTTCAGTTCTAGAGGGCCTGAGCTACACTCGTGTGGTCCCGTCTCCGTATCTACATTTATCCAGTCTTTCTTTCTTTCAATTGGTGCACATTATGTGCCGATATCACCTCATTTAGTCCATTCCAAACTTTTGCATTTCTATGACGGAAGCTGTAGTACTTCTTTATTGTCCAAGCTCGCTTCGCTCGCTTGGACACCTATTTCAGCCGAATTAATTCTTTGGTACTAAATAGATTGGTGAATCTGTCATATAGGCTTATAAAATGTTTACTCCACGAATGGGGGCAAGGTCTAGAGTGCATATAGGCTTTTAAAATGTTTACTCCACGAATGGGGGCAAGGTCTAGAGTGCATATAGGCTTGTAAAATGTTTACTCCACGAATGGGGGCAAGGTCTAGAGTGCATATTGGCTTGTAAAATGTTTACTCTGCGAATGGGGGCAAGGTCTAGAGTGCATATAGGCTTGTACAATGTTTACTCCACAAATGGGGGCAAGGTCTAGAGTGCATATTGGCTTGTAAAATGTTTACTCTGCGAATGGGGGCAAGGTCTAGAGTGCATATAGGCTTGTAAAATGTTTACGTTACGTTAAAAAGTAAAGAAAATCAAAGAAGGGGATGGTGAAGGTTAGGTTGGGTTAGGTCAGGTTGTAATAGAAGTATTTTAAGGTGAGGGTATTTAAAAAGTTGACTTTAGCCTGTGCGAGCTTGGACACGGTCCACATTTTTAGTGTGGACGTCTATTTCCTAGTGTTGTTCAGGCATCTCCCTTTTCCTAGTTGTTTTGTACGTCCTCTTGTGTATCGACCCTTCTCTTTGTTTCCGAGTCTCTCATTATCTGTTACTTCCATCGTAGTTATCAATTTAAAAATTGTTATTAAGTCTCCTCTTTCTCTTCTCTGCTCAAGTGTTAGTAACTATATTTCCTTCAAATAGGAAATAGTGTGTGTGTGACGTGTGTGTGTGTGTGTGTGTGTGTGTGTGTGTGTGTGTGTGTGTGTGTGTGTGTGTGTGTGTGTGTGTGTGTGTGTGTGTGTGTATTCATCTAGTTGTATTCATCTAGTTGTATTTTACAGGGCCAGAGCAACGCTCGTATGGCCCCGTCTCCATATCAACTTTTTTTTTTTCTCATTCATCTTTAGTGTTGGCCGAAGCCATCACCCCGGGAGGGGGGTCACAAATCCCCGGCTAACACCCGGTACCCATTCACTGCTGGGTGGACAGGGGCTCGGGTTTTAAGAAGACCGCCCGTCTGTCTTCGCTCCGCCCGGGGATCGAACCCGGGACTTCTCGGTTGTGAGCCGAGCGTGCTAACCTTACATTTTTACAGTTTTTCACATTTCACAGTTTTTGGCGTTTTGTGAAAAAGTGGGGGCGAATTTTGAAAAAAAACATTCATAAAGGTTACCTTAATTTTTGAATAGCTTTCCAACGGTATGCATTGATTTTCTGTAGCACGAATAGAAACCGAGATGCGCAGCTTTTTCCGGAAAAAATTTCACCCCTAACCCTCACTGAATTGATCTGTCTGTAGTAAAGTGTTCTCGTTCGGCGCTTCGCGCCTCACTCGAACAATAAAAAGAAAAAACTTGTTTTATCCAATTTACCGACGAGAGAGAGAGAGAGAGAGAGAGAGAGAGAGAGAGAGAGAGAGAGAGAGAGAAAAAAAAAAATCACCAATTCAATAAAGAATAAATATGAAAACTGTCGTGAATAATTTGTTATGGGAGAGAGAACGGGAGGGAGGACGATGATGGAAGGGAGGAGGAAGAGGAAAGAGGAAGGAGAGAGAAAAGTATGGGATAATGATAATCTAATAGAGTTGTAGTGGTGGTGGTAATGATGGTGATGATAGTGGTGATGGTGGTGGTAGTGGTGGTGATGGTGGTGGTAGTGGTGGTGATGGTGGTGGTAGTGGTGGTGATGGTGGTGAGAAAGGAATAAAAACGAGTAAAGGAAATGAAAATGACTGAAGATAACGAGGAAATAGAAGAATAAAAATAAAAGGAATACAAAGGAAGAAGTAAAAAGGATCTTATAGGAACCACACTACCTAATATACGTACAAGTAAAACAGTGTGTACTACTGCTACTACTACTACTACTACTACTACTACTACTACTACTACTACTACTACTACTACTATACTACTACTACTACTACTACTACTACTACTACTACTACTACTGCTGCTGCTGCTACTACTACTACTACTACTACTACTACTACTACTACTACTACTACTACTACTACTACTACTACTACTACTACTACTACTACTACTACTGCTGCTGCTGCTGCTGCTGCTGTTGCTGCTGCTACTACTACTACTACTACTACTACTACTACTACTACTACTACTACTACTACTACTTCTACTACTACTACTACTACTACTACTGCTACTACTACTACTACTTCTACTACTACTACTACTACTACTACTACTACTACTACTACTACTACTACTATTACTTCTACTACTACTATTTCTACTAGTACTACTAGTACTACTACTACTACTACTACTACTACTACTACTACTACTACTACTACTACTACTACTTCTACTACTTCTACTACTACTACTACTACTTCTACTACTACTACTACTACTACTACTACTACTACTACTACTACTACTACTACTACTACTACTACTACTACTACTATCGTAATGATAAATCAGATAACCTTCAACTTATAAAGAGAAGCCATTACACGAATTTACCAACAGATAAACAAGAAAGCAATAAACACATGCTGGTTATCTGGACGTGCTCATTAACGTTCGCTAAATATACAGCGAAAAACAATGGAAAAAACGCGTAAAACTTAGATAAAAAGAAGTGAACGCAAAATATCATGAGCGAATTTTTGACAAGTACGTCCATGGTGGAAAAGAAACAGGTTGGAATTAACTTACAATTGAACTGAGCAGCTGAAACTACTGAAACATTGAAACTAAACTGAAAAACTAACTGCAACTGAACTGAAAAGCTATAATTGAAGCTGAACTGAAAAGCTATAAATGAAACTGAACTGAAAAACTGAAACTAAGCTGAAAAACTGAAATTTAACTGAAAATCTATAAAATTGGAAATGATCTGAAAAACTGAAATAACTGAAAAACTGAAACTACTGAAAGAAACTGAAACTGAACTGAAAAACTGTAACTGAAACTACCAGAAAACTGAAAACTTACACATAATATGAAATTCAGTCCAAAAAAAATGGGAATGGGAATTTGTGAATGAATGTATTGGTAAATGATGATGATGATGATGGGAATAGCAATAATGATAATGATATTTTTAATGATGATATTGACAATGGTAGTAATAAAACAAAAATCATACTAATTAATTTTGTTATTTTCATGATATCAGTTATTATCAGTGTACGTACTATCACTATTATCATTATTATTATTACTATTATTAATTTTGTTATTATCATTATTGTTATTATCATGATTATTACCATTACTACTATTGTTATCATACCACCATTATTGTTACTATCATCATTATTACCATCATTATTTTTAGCACTATCAATGAAATTATATGTTACTATTATCGTTATTACCATCATTAATCCTAACATTATAAAAGAGAGAAAAATATCAAGATAGACAGACATGCAGAACACAATAGAAGAAACGAGAGAGAGAGAGAGAGAGAGAGAGAGAGAGAGAGAGAGAGAGAGAGAGAGAGAGAGAGAGAGAGAGAGAGAGAGAGAGAGAGAGAGAGAGAGAGAGAGAGAGAGAGAGAGAGAGAGAGAGAGATATCACTTCACCCACCACAGACACTCCCACCTTCCTAAAACTGCAGTGCCTGACTTAACCCCCCCGCCCCCCACTCCTGCCCCCCCAACCTGCCACCCGGGTCCCAAGGTTTCTATAATACAGTAAGCCATCAGGGGCGTCGGGCTGGCGGAGTGACAGGACCGCCGAAGTCACCGCTCCCCCTTAACGCCTTCACCCAGCCTCCCGCACGGATGTCACGGCGACCACCTCCCAAACCCTTAACTTGCTGTGCACCTTCACATACCCTGTCCTGCTAATTACTACCGTAGATAACACTAAAGTCGCCAGGACAACGTTTCTTTTCGATTTACAGACGTCTGTTGGCGTTAATACTTACATTTCTACATCCATGATTTCCGGAAAGTTAGAAGGGGCTATCTGGAGAGTCTGTGTCATTTTGTGTCTTCATCTGTGTCATATTATGGCTATAAATGACAAATTACAAAAATATCAACCGAGTGGCGACCTACACTAAGATCGCCAGCTAGTGTTTATGTTCTGAGTGTCCTCCCGCCGTCGTCGTCGCCCGAAAATAAAACGAGTCGTGAAATTTGAAACCGTATATACTTTCAGATACAAAGCATAAAACAACACTGAAACAGGGTAGATTATACAGTCATGATATGAACTACTGTGTATCATCTTCAGTGGTACATACAAATCAGTATTATAGTGATGCTATAATTCGTAATATATGGCGCCTGGCGACATTAGTGCAGGTGGCGAATATAGTGTTATCTACGGTAGACGGCGCCGGTTGTAACACTATCTCCTTCTCCCCTTGATAGTTCCGTCCTATACCTCCTCGGCTGGGTTCTCAATATCGTCACCCTTATAAATAAACTGCCTTAAGTAATTATTTTCAGCGATTTCTGGAAGATTTTTGAAGTCAAGCAATATTCTATCATGTGGCGCGTCTATTGGTCAAGTTGTCTTTTTCATGTCCAAGGAGAGAGTGGTAAAAAATTCGCTTTGATAAACATTTAATCAATATGCAAGTTAAGAA
>JACEEZ010006612.1:460000-470000 GCA_016584305.1 Chionoecetes opilio
CATCCTCACTCTGTCCTTCTACACACTTATCACACTTCGTCACCCTCTCTCTCTCTCTCTCTCTCTCTCTCTCTCTCTCTCTCTCTCTCTCTCTCTCTCTCTCTCTCTCTCTCTCTCTCTCTCTCTCTCTCTCTCTCTCTCTCTCTCTCCTTCTTTTCCATCCATTAATAATTCCCAGACAGGAGAAAAGATCACGAGAAGAAAATAAAAAGAGAAAAGAGGAAAATAGAAAAGACAAAAGCAGAATAGGAGAGAACGAAGATGAAAAAGAAAAAAATAACTATAAACAAAAAGGAATAATGCGATAAGGAATAATAAATAAAAGTTATATAAATAAGGAATAATAATAAATAAATAAAGGAGTAATAATAAGAAAATAAAGGAATAATTATATGAAACAGTGGAAGAAAAACAGGCAAAGAAATAAAAAATAATAAAAAAAAACCAGCAAGAAAAATGAAGACCATCAGATCTATGATAAAAATTATAACGCTAAAAGATAATATGAAAAGAATAAAAAATGATTAAGGAATATTGGAAAGAACACAGAACAATTTAAATGAAATAATAAAAGAACAAACTTTGGGATTATTTCAACAAAAGTCAAAGAAAAAAATTAAGCTACAGAACCAAAGAATTAAAAGTCTTAGTTATGTAGAAAAACGAGTCAAGATAAAAGAAACTATTGAATACAGAGAGAGAGAGAGAGAGAGAGAGAGAGAGAGAGAGAGAGAGAGAGAGAGAGAGAGAGAGAGAGAGAGAGAGAGAGAGAGAGAGAGGAGAGAAGAGAGAGAGAGATAAGACGAGAGATAGAGAGAGAGACTAGGAAACAAGCGAGACATGAGAAGAGAGACCGAGAGAGTAGACGAAGAGAGCATCAACATAAACTAGACACCAAACCAACTTACCATACGACAACCATCCAGTCAGCCATTCAGCCCAATACCATGTATCACATCAGTCAGCCAGTAGCAATCCAGTCACAACAGCAACTACACATCCACAAACCCCCCACAGTCAGCTATCCAGTCAGTCAGCCAGTTAGTCAAACAGCCAACTAACCATCTATCCAGTCATCCAACTAGCCAGTCAGCCATCCAGTCAAACAGCTAACTAACCATCTATCCATCCATCCAATCATCCAGTCAGCCAGTCAGTTAGCCAGTTATTCAAGCAGCCAACTAACAATCTATCCAACCATCCAGTCAGCTAGTTAGTCAAACAGCCAACTAACCATCTATCCATTCATCCATCTATCCAACAACCATCCAGTCAGTCAATAGCCAACTAACCATCTATCCTCCATTCATCTATCCAACCATCCAGTCAGCCAGTCAGTCAATACCCAACTAACCATCTATCCATCCATCTAGCCAGCCATTCAGCCATTCAACCGTCCAGTTAAACAACCAACTAACCATCTATCCTTCCATTAATCTATCAAACCATCCAGTCAGCCATTCAGTCAACTAACTATATATCCATCTATTCAGTCAGCCAGTCAGCCAGTCAGCCATCCAGTCAAACAGCTAACTATAACAATCTATACATTCAACCATCCAGTCAGCCAGTCAGTTAGCCAGTTAGTCAATAGTCAACTAACCATCTATCCAGTCATCCAACCAGCCAGTCAGTTAGACAGTCAGTTAGTCAAACAGACAACTAACCATCTATCCAGCCATCCATCTATCCAACCATCCAGTCAGCCAGTCAGTCAATAGCCAACTAACCATCTATCCATCCATCCATCCATCCATCCATCCAGTCAGCCAGTTAGTCAAACAGCCAACTAACCATCTATCCATCCATCCATCTATCCAACCATCCAGTCAGCTAGTCAGTCAATAGCCAACTAACCATCTATCCAGCCATCCATCTATCCAACCATCCAGTCAGCCAGTCAGTCAATAGCCAACTAACCATCTATCCATCCATCTAGCCAGTCAGTAAGCCAGTCAGCCAGGCAGTCAATAGCCAACTAACAATCTATCCATCCATCTAGCCAGCCAGTCAGCCAGTCAGTCAAACAGCCAACTAACAATCTATCCATCTATCCAACCATCCAGTCAGCCATCTAGCCAGCCAGTCAGCCATTCAACCATCCAGTTAAACAACTAACCAACCATATATCCATCCATTCATCTATCCAGCCATCCAGTCAGCCAGCCAGTCTTCAAAAGCCCCCCTATAGAAGTATCCAAAAAGTGGCCGAGAGAGAGCCTGGTGTCTTTTTTTTCCGATAGTTCCAACACATCATCAAGTATTATGTTCATCCCGAGATTATGCAGATGAGAGGCTATTCCCTGGCCAACGCTGGGAGGAGCAGGAGGAGGAGGAGGAGGAGGAGGAGGAGGAGGAGGAGGAGGAGGAGGAGGAGGAGGAGGAGGAGGAGGAGGAGGAGGAGAGGAGGGAGGAGGAGGAGAGGCAGGAGGAGGAGGCAGGAGGAGGAGGAGGAGGAGGAGGAGGAGGAAGGAGAAGGAGGAGGAGGAGGGAGAGAGGAGGAGGAGGAGGAGGAGGAGGAGGAGGAGGAGGAGGAGGAGGAGGAGGAGGAGGAGAGAAGAAGAAACAGACAATATCGAAGGACTTGGCGTAAGCTGGCAGTAAGAGAGGATGAGAGAAAGAAAAAGAAATAGGATATAGGTAAAAAAAAGTTTGTTTTGATCTTGGGGAGAATGAAGGTAAAGGAGGGGAGGGGGTAAGGGAGGGGGTTGTGGGAGGAGGTGAGGGAGGGTGGTGGTGAGGGAGGGTGGTGAGAGAAGGAGAGAGGTATGTAAGAGGAGGAAAAGGGAGGAGAAAAGAGAGAGAGAGAGAGAGAGAGAGAGAGAGAGAGAGAGAGAGAGAGAGAGAGAGAGAGAGAGAGAGAGAGAGAGAGAGAGAGAGAGAGAGAGAGAGAGAGAGAGAGAGAGAGAGAGAGAGAGAGAGAGAGAGAGAGAGAGAGAGAGAGAGAGAGAGAGAGAGTTAAGATTGCAAGAAAGTTTATATTATGGAAAGAGTTAAAAAAACTGAGTGAAGGAGGAAAAGGAGGTGGTGGTGGTGGTGGTGTGATGGTGGTGGTGGTGGTGGTGGTGGTGGTGGTGATGGTGGTGGTGGTGGTGGTGGTGGTGGTGGTGGTGGGTGTGTGGTGGTGGTGGTGGTGGTGGTGTGGTGGTGGATGGTGGTGGTGGTGGTGGTGGTGGTGGTGGTGGTGCTGATGGTGGTGGTGATGTGGTGGTGGTCGTGATGGTGTGGTGGTGATGGTGGTGGTGGTGTGGTGGTGGTGTGATGGTTGGTGGTGGTGGTGGTGGTGGTGGTGGTGGTGGTGGTGGTGGTGGTGGTGGTGGTGGTGGTGTGATGGTGGTGATGGTGGTGGTGGTGGTGGTGGTGGTGGTGGTGGTGGTGTGGTGTGATGGTGGTGAGTGGTGGTGGTGGTGGTGGTGGTAATGTTCAGAGAAAGAATTTGACAATCCTCCTCCTCCTCCTCCTCCTTCTTCTCCACGCAAAGATTAAGCTAAACGGTAAATTGCTAACTATTGGGACAATATATCGTCCTCCCAAATCAAATGCAGAAGTAGATTGCCTCCTGTATGACGAGATAAAGTCAGTTGTCAACAATAATAACGATACAATTATATGTGGAGATTTTAACCTACCTCGTATAAACTGGAATAATAATTCTGCTGATAGAGAAGGTATGCGATTGCTTGATATGGTGAACGAAGTATATTTAAATCAGGTGGTCCGTGAGCCTACAAGGGATAATAGTATCCTAGATTTAGTTTTCACTACTGACATTGATCTGATTGTTTACTGCGATATAGGTGAACATTTGGCAAACAGTGATCACAGGTTAATCAGATGTGACATAAATTGCAATGTAGACATCACAGAAAACCGGTTATTAGTCCCCAATTATAATAAAGCAGATTTCACGAAGATCAGCAGGGTATTAAGCGAAGTTGATTGGATTGACCTACTAAATGGTAATAACGCCGAAAACATGTGTAATGTATTAACAAATAAACTCCAATCGGTGGTTGATAAACATGTTCCCATGGTAAGAAAACGTTTGAATAACATAAACAGACCCTGTTGGATGACTAATGAGATTCAACAAATCATTGGCAGTAAGCGCCGAGCGTATAAAGTTGACAAGCGATCAAATGCGGACTGCGATTCTAGATAATACAATGACGTAAAACGTCGTTGCAAAGGATTAATTAAGTCTAAAAAGCGCGAGTATGAAGAAAAAATAGCAAAGGAATCCAAATCAAATCCAAAAAGTTCTTTCAAATTTCAAAGTAAGAAAAACGTTAAAACAGTATTGGCCACTGAAGATAAGAATAACATTTTGGAAAATATAATAAGTATGGCGTTCGTACTCAATGATTACTTTAATGGGGTATTTTTTAAAAGAAGACGAAGCCCTACCAGAACCAGTAAACATGAAATGCGGGACTCGAAATGATAGATTGGTATAGGAGAGATACAGTAACGAAAAATCAAATTTTGCAGAAACTGACCCAGCAAATCCGTGGGGGGGGACGAAATCTCGCCGCGATTACTTCGCGAATGTCACAGTCAACTTACGCTCCCATTAAAGATTATTCTCAATAAATCGCTATTTAGTGTAGGCACATTTGTCATGAAGAAAAGATTCGTGTATTTTTTTTGTTAAAAGCAAAAACTCACTTGATTTGTTAGATGATACTATAAACAAACAAAAATTGGGGTTTGGCATTTTTCTGAGCATTAACGGCTTGAAATCCAATGGCGCCACCAAGCAAAAGGGCCTAAATTTGACACTAAAATTAACGTAATGTGGTTTAAATATTTTTTTCAGCATGTACGCTTGGAACTTGTAAATAAAGGTGACTAAATAACAATAACTTATTTATTAAATGTTTTAGGTAAATCTGTTATCTGTTAATTAAGTAAGTAAAGTTTGGGTGAAAGGGCGGCCACGCGGGGAAAAGAGGCCGGGAATGTATTTTTTTTGTAGGTTGCTCTCTTTATCTGGAGTGTATATTTTTTAAACAGTTTTAGTGCAATTGGTAAACTAATACGATTCCGGCCACAACACGAGCCTTTTGAACATTTGGCAGTATTCAATTTTTTGCAAGGTCCTTCATCCTACGCAAACAATGTATATTCAATGGTACTCACGAAGGGAAGAAAATAATGCAATACAAAGTTACGTTTGAGAACAGATCCACTGCGCTTAATGAAAAATAACGATGATAAGAATATGTCCTTACTTGCGTTGCTTCACCATTTTATTGACTGTATATTTAAACAGTTTATTACATTGTCATCTCAAAACAATCGAAAATTTTTACATAATTAAATGGCCTTGTGTCGTCCGCCCTGCCACCACTAATCACTACTACATTAAATTTACAAAAGATTATAAAAAAAAATACTTTAAAATATGATACAAATTTGATTCTTAACATAACAAAAATAGAAAATAGTAAGAAGAAAAAGTAAAGATATTTGTTGCAGCTATTAAAATGTTCAATAGCATATAGAAAGTAGTATAAAAGTAGTAGTATAGCACTAGTGGTGGTGGAAGTACATCATAACACTACAACATGTAAAGAAAGCACGATACAGGCCCAAACACGTCAACAATTTCAACTGCACATTAAGAAGGAACACCAGTAAACGTGCTTGTCAAACTGAGGGCGTGCAGTGCGCGCCGCGTGTTGGCTTCATCACTGTCAAAAGTCTACCGTGCGGCCTTTATCACCGTCGAAGCACTCCCGGGCGACATTAGCGTCAGGGCCACACTGCCCCCAGGGTTCCTATATAGCGAAACACAACAACAAAGATGCTGCCTCGGAAAAACACTTCACGCACCTCACTCAACCTTCACTTGTCTCTGGGGCACCACAAAACACCACTAATGCTGCCTGTACTACCTCACCAACGGAACAGTGCAGGGTTTACGCCCCTTTACCAACCAGACTACACAATACATGAATCACGGCTTACATCGGCAACTACTATTAATTTAGAACTTCGCAATGATGAATTATTAATAAGTATAGTCACAGCGTAAAAGTTTGGAGGCTGAATGTTTTTAAAATAAGTATAGTCGCATAGCGTCAAAGTTTGGAGGGTGAAGGTGTTTTCAAGTATAAGTATAGTCACAATAGCGTTTAAAGTTTGGAGGCTAAAGTGTTTTTCAAGTATAAGTAAGTCACATAGCGTCAAAGTTTGGAGGTTGAAGTGTTTTTCAAGTATAAGTATAGTCACATAGCGTCAAAGTTTGGAGGCTGAATTATTTTTCAAGTATAAGTATAGTCACATAGCGTCAAAGTTTGGAGGGTGAAGTGTTTTTCAAGTATAAGTATAGTCACATAGCGTCAAAGTTTGGAGGCTGAAGTGTTTTTCAAGTATAGTCACATGAAATAAAAATGTGGATGCTTCAGTGTTTTCCCTCACGGCCTTGTCCACCACCATCACCACCGTCCTGGACACACGAAGGGCAGTCTTATGAGGTGATCACCATTACGCCTTCCTGTCCTTCACGCTGTTGTCGCCTCCAACCCGCCACTCCAGGTATACTCCTGTTGGTTCCTCTACTCAATAAGATTCCTTGTCTCAGAAAACATATATTTAGACTCTTTATTTGTAATTGTATCACATGTACTTGCGAAGATATCGCATTATTAGTATTCGGCGGCCATTTTGGACGCCATCTTGGATTTCATACCCTTAGAATGTTCGGAAAAAATGCCACCATAATTTTGTTTAAAGTTTATAATACCTTCTTTCAAAATCAAGCGAGTTTTTGCTTTTAACAAAAAAAATACACAAATTTACAAATGTGCCTACACCAAATGGACAAAAATGTTTCTAGTATGTGGAAATTAGCTAATGTTACACCGATATTCAAGAAAGGGAGTAAGAGCCTCGCAAGTAACTATCGTCCAATTAGTCTAACGTCTGTGATTTTTAAACTATTTGAGAAAATATTGCGGGATAAAATAGTGTCTTTTCTCGATGAAAATAACTCAATACTAAACTCCCAGCATGGATTTGGAAATAAGAGATCCTGCTTAACAAACCTACTCGATTTTTTTAATGTCATTTATTCAAACTGGGACGCTGAAATTCCCTGGGAAATATAATATACCTTGATTTTCAGAAACCCTTCGATACAGTTCCCCAAAAGCGACTTTTGACCAAGCTAAGGGCATATGGCTTGGGGAGAGCAATTTATTTCATGGATTGGCGATTGGCTTTCAAATCGTAAAAAAACGGGTAGTAATAAATGGCGGGGCATCTGATTGGTTAGATGTTACTAGTGGGGTGCCTCAGGGCTCGGTTTTGGGTCCTACTCTTTTTCTGATATATATCAATGATCTGGACTGCGGACTTGTATCTAAAATATCGAAATTTGCAGATGACACCAAATTAGGCGGTAAAGCATTTTACTAGAGAAAACTGCAAACTCATACAACGTGATCTCGACAAACTATCAGATTGGAGTGATAAATGGCTATTAAAATTCAATTCCAATAAATGTAAAGTAATGCATATAGGCAACGATAACCTCAAATATAACTATCAAATGCAAAATAAATCGTTAACTGAAGTACAGCAGGAAAAGGATTTCGGTGTCATCATCAGTAATGATCTTAAAACCAGTCCGCATTGCCTAACTGCCAGTAAAAAGGCGAATATGATGTTGGGCTTCATTAAACGCAACTTTTAACATAAAACTCCGTAAGTAATGACACAATTATACACGTCCTTGGTTAGGCCGCACGTAGAATATGCCGTTCAATTCTGGTCGCCCTGTTTCGTAAAAGATCAAGCCACTCCCGCGGCCTCGCTGCACAAGACTTTCTATTCATTCTCATCCCTATTCTGTCCATCTTCCTAATGCAAGAGTTAATCAGTATCTTTACTCTTTCATCCCTTTCACTGGTAAACTCTGGAACTCTCTTCCTGTTTCTATTTTTCCACTTTCCTATGACTTAAGTCTTTTCAAAAGAAGAGTAACAAGACACCTCCCGAACTAAATTGGCCTACCCCTCTGTTTGTATTTTATTCTCTTACTGTCTTCTTTATAGGGACTGGCAACTAAGCGGGCTTTGTGTTTTCCCATTTTTTGTTGTGCCCTTGGGCCCGTTTCCTTGTGATGTATAAAAAAAAAAAAAAATAAAAAAAAAAATTGGAATCAGTGCAAAAAAAAAAAGGGAACCAAACAAATTCATCTCTGCGAAATTCATCTTATGAAGAGAGACTGCGGAAACTTAATATGTTTTCCTTAAAGGATCGTAGAATCCATGGGGACTTGATAGAAACCTTTAAGATCCTAAAAGGATTTGATGTCATTAATCAAGAGAACCTATTCGAGCCTTCTTCTCAAGTGACAACAAGAAATAACGGTTTAAAACTAAACGGTCAACGTTGCATCACAGATCTCCGTAAAAATGATTTCAATGTTAGAGTTGTTGATCGATGGAACAAGTTACCAGCAAATGTTGTCGAAGCCAGCACAATAACTACATTTAAAAACAGACTTGACGCGCACTGTAAAGTAAATGGGTATTGATAATGCCCTGCGAATTCATATTATAGTCCCCCGGATCGATTAGTGTTAGTGGTAGTTGTAGTTAGTATATTTCATATCCTATCATTCTTCACTACGAAACTTTCATGTTCCTATCTTCTTTAGGGATATGGTATAATTTTCCAACTGTTTTCTTACATGTAGTTGATAGTTAGTAGGATGTAGTTCAGCGGATAGTCAGATACCCTCGTCATAGACCAATAGGTCTCCTGGTGTCTGTTATTCCTATGTATTCCTCCTCCTCCTCCTCCTCCTCCTCCTCCTCCTCCTCCTCGTCTTCTTTCTGAGTGTTGGCTGATGAATCATTAAAGCTTCTATTCTCATCCTCTTTCTCTTGTTATTGTTTATACCTTGTGCTTTCTGACGCTCTTCTTTCCTCTTATATTCTTGTTTCTGTTTGATTCAATTATTTCTTTCCTTCACTCTTTCTTTTTCTTTCTTCTGTCTCTTCTTTCTCTCATTTTTCATTCTAATTTCCTTTATTTCCTCTCTTTTTCCTTACATTTTCCATTTTTTTTCTTCGAATCCCTCGTCTTTCTTTCTTTCCTCGTCCGTGTAATATGTTTTCGCTATTTCTTCTTCTCTTCTTGTATTTCTAAACCAATACTCCTCCTCCTCCTCCTCCTCCTCCTCCTCCTCCTCCTCCTCCTCCTCCTATTGTATTTCTATCCTTTCTTCTTTGATTCTCCTATTATTCTTTTTCTTTTATTTCCTTTGTCTTTTCCTTCACAACCTTGGTTCTCCTCCCCTTCCTCTTCCTTCTTCTCCTATCATTCTTCATCTTTTTCTCTCTTGCTCTTTTCCATGTCCATGTCGTAAAGCATCTTCAATCCTCCTCCTCCCCTTCATCTTCTCTCCTCCTTCCTTCTCCTCCTCCTCCCCTCCTCCTCCTCTCCCCCCTCCTCCTCTCCTCCTCCTCCTCCTCCTCCTCCTCCTTCTTATCCTCTCTAAGTATCATCATCTTGGGACAGAAAGGAGTAAAAAAAACGGGATGAGGATGAGGAAGAGAAGAAGTATGAAGAGGAGGAGGAGGAAGAGGAGGAAGAGGAGAAGGAGGAGGAGGAGGAGAAGGAGGAGGAGGAGGAGGAGGAAGAGGAAGTTCATTGCCATTATACGTTCAGTCAAAAATGGTCTTTAGAGTATCACCAGTGCTTGTGGGCCTTCGGACCCATGTAATGATGTTTGTAATAGTAGTATATATTAGACAACATGTGATTGCAAACTCCAATCGTGTTGTTGCTGTCGTTGGTCACTGGTCAAAGCGCCTCGGGGTAGACCACGTTCCGTATGATTCCAACCCTTTGTGTTCCGTGTGATTCCAACACACACACTCACACACGCACACAAACGTCCATGAGTCTACTGAGTTTGTGGAATGCGGCAAAACGTCACCGCAGAGTTTTTCTTGTAATCTAATAATTGTAATGTAATACT
>JACEEZ010006612.1:475000-487500 GCA_016584305.1 Chionoecetes opilio
TTGTTGTGTTTTGGGTTGTGCGTGTGCGTGTGTGGTTGGGTGCTGTGCGTGGCGTGTCGTTGTCCCGTGTGGGTGTGGGCTGTGGAAAGATATATGGCAACAAGAGGGTCATTCTCCCAATAGATATTTTGTCACGTACTGTTAGAAAGGAACAAGAAAGAAAACACACCACACACAAAACACACAAAATACACACACACCACACACACACACACACACCCCAAACCACACACACACACACAACACACACACACACACACACCCCAAAACAAACACAACACAAAACACACACACACACACAACACACACAAACACACCACACACACCCCACACACAACACACAAAACACAACACAAACACAAAACACACACACACCCACACACACAAAACACACACAACACACACACCCACACACACACCACACACAACACACAAAAACCCCAAAACAAAAACACCACACACACACACACACACACACACACACACACACACACACACAACACACACACACACACACACACACACACACACACACACACACACACACACATACAGACACAAACACACACACACACATATACACACACACACATATATAAATACAAACATATAATTTTATCATAATTCATATTGATGGAGGTGAAAGGTCACTACGATGTAACCTCCTATACTTTTATACATAAATTTACAAAACAATATTTAGATAATAACGATAATAATACAGCGGTATAATATAGGGTAATAAAGCGTATAATAAGCTGACACAAATCTACATCTGAATACAGTTCAAGAGCTGATAAAACCTTACTTTTTATTATTTTATTTTTTTCTTCACATATATGCCTATAGCGCCTGTAGGCAGTGACCTCCAGGGGTGGGATGGTAGGCCCTGGAGGGTCACTTGAGGGCTGTAATGGTTGGCCCTCGCCCGTTTAATTTAGTATAAATATTTTATTTAGTAATTCATGATACAATAATATAAATATACAAAACATAGAAAGAACTGGCTGAGCCTTGTGAGAGTTAACTCTCTTAAAGGCACCTTATAAATTTTACTAGATATATATGCTTATATATTTGTAGACAAATGAAATTATACTTAAATAATCATTTAAAGACACATGATTTGTGGATTTCTATTACCCTAAATAAACATTAGTACGTGGTGGCGCAGGCAGGATTTTTATTGTGACGCCTGTGATAAGAGGCTCATGCCGCCCCCTGTGTCCTCCGATGCACTCGCAATCGAAAGTAGAGTTAATGAGCAGCATGTGGCTGTTCTTAGCCCACTCGACGGTGCAAAAAGTTTTTAAGTGGATTTATGGGTCTTCACTCGGGATCGAACTGTGTCTTCCAGAACGCCACTCGGGACGCTAACCACTCTGCTACCGCAGCCCCAAATTTTTCCCTTCTAATATATTGTGATAACTTATTATTAACTATAAAGCTTACTTATTCATTATTAAAAATTATTATTTAATTATTTACCTAATTGTTTTTCTCTCATTTACTTTAATATCTCCTGACAGGAAGAAAAAACGAGATGAATCTTAAATAATTATCCACATAAGTTACAAGTACGCAAACCATTAAAAAAATAAGGCTATGTGCAAAAAGGAATCGTGTAAAAAGCAAATTCGTTGTTTTTATTAGGAATTGTCATAAATCATGTTAATATTTTTGTTTAGAAATTGTCTTAAATCATATTTTTTCATAACTTATGTGTAGTATTGTTTTACAAGGTGAAGGTAACGAACGATGATATTTAGGAGAACAAAATCTAGTGTGCGTGTGGTTTATTATAATGACGTTGGTGTTCGGTGGTGACGGTCGAGCAGCGAGGATCAATGCAAACTATTTCAGTGTCTCACGCTCGACAATTCGACACAGGCGGCGGCGGGGGCTGGGGCTGTCGAGGTCATTTAGTTCCCCGCCCTCAACCTCCCCCGCCCCCAACAGCCCCCAACACCCCCTCCCGCCCCCCTCCCTCCCATTGTACAACCAAGCATTAAAGACCAGCAGAGGCCTTAAGGGGGCGTCACAACAAGGCATTACGTTGCCATTACGTTGCCCCTTATGATGCGGGGAACTCGATTTTCGTGTTGAGTGATGCGGAAAAGTAATGCTGGAGGCAAATCTAGCGCGGGGCATTTCTGCAACGTAATGCGCGCATCAGTAGCCGTTGAGCTGTCTTTGAGGTAACACCTACGCCGCCTGCTGTTTCCCCAAAAAACACTAATTATGGATGAGGATAATCTTTCGTCTTGGAGCAGGCCACAAAACCTTTGGTAATTAGATTAGTAAAACACCATCCATGTTTATGGACAGTTAAAGCAAAAACTACAGAAATAAGAACCTGAAAAGTATAGCTATAGACAATATTTGCGCTGAAATGACAAACGAATCAAATGTATCGTGAACCCTGAGGGTTTTTATCAAAAAATGCATCCATACCGTCTGGCTCTCTCTGGTACAAGGCAGGCAATGTTATGATGATTCAGCAGTAAACTCCCGCCCGCATCACGTAATGCGCAACGTAATGCCTTGTGTGGACACACACCCGTTCTGCATCACTTCCCGCATCACGTAATGCGCAACGTAATGCGCAACGTAATGCCTTGTGTGGACGCACCTTAATTAGGAATCACACACACACACACACACACACACACACAACACACACACACACACACACACACACACACACACACACACACACATTATTATTAACCCAAAATGATTACTTCGGGACCGTAGATAACACTAAAGTCGCCAGGACAACGGTTTTATTTTTTATTTACAGACGTCTGGTGGCGTTAATACTTACATTTCTACATCCATGGTTTCAGGAAAGTTAGAAAAGTTAGAAGGGGCTATCTGGAGAGTCTGTGTCATTTTGTGTCTTCATCTGTGTCATCTATATATATATAAATCTCAAAATTTGTCTGTCTGTCTGTCTGTCTGTCTGTCTGTGTGTCTGTATGTTCGTTATAGACTCGGCTACAGATGGCCAAAACCCCACATGCTGCACATATTTGGAATCCTCATGACCCAGCGGAGAACATAGCTATGTTTCGATGGGCGTGGCCGACCCTGGTGGGGTGTGGCCAGCAAAAACAACCTAAAAACGGCGTATGTTCGTTATAGACTCGGCTACAGATGGCCAAAACCCCACATCCCGCACATATTTGGAATCTTCATGACCCAGCGGAGAACATAGGCTATGTTTTGATGGGCTTGGCCGACCCTGGTGGGCGTGGCCAGCAAAAACAACCTAAAAACGGCTGTGGCTGTTAAACCGTGCGAGATACACACTTGACACTGTAGTCCAAAAGTGTTGGCCGTGATCGACTTGGGAGGATGGAAGATGTTTTGAGGGGCGTGTCCGACTCTGGTGGGCGTGGCAAGCAAAAACAACCTAAACCCAGCTGTTTGCGGTTAAACCCTGCGGATACCCGGGTCCCCGTCCCTCTGGCTGGCTGGGTGCTAAGAGGTATCAGCATAACACAACATGGCCGCAGGCCCCCCATTGGGCCGCAGGCCCACAGCCCTCCGCAGGAAACTATGAGAAAGGTGCCCGGAGGGCACCTTTTGCTAGTTAATATACTATAGGGAGTAGCCGTGTGTTGCTGTCTGTCTGTCGTTTGATAGCGAAACTGTAATTTAATTTTGAGAGAGTAGGCTCAAAAATCCAACTAAATCGTAGGTGGTAATCGGGTTTGGGTCCCCTGTGATTGAATAATTTTGAAGGGGGCGTTTGTTCTAAAAACACTTTTAGGAGTATTAGATGACAGAAGAGAAACTCTCCCGGTAAAAGTCTTGCCGCATGGTATTTACTCCGTAGACTCATGTACTTACCGTTTGTTTGCGTTTTGTGTGGTTTTGTGTGTGTGGTGTGGTGTGTGTGTTGGTGTGTTGTGTGTGTGTGCAAGCATGCAAGCATGCATGCGTGTGTGTGTGGTGTGTGTTGTGGTGTGTGTTTTTGTGTGTTGTGGTGTGTGTGGTGTGTGTGTGTGTGTGTGTGTGTGTAGTGTGTGCATGTGTGTGTGCGTGGTGCGTGTCGTTGTGTCAAATTTAAAATAAAACCGAGTGGCGACGTTGGTACGAAGCTCACTAGTCGCCACTATGTTTTGTTGTCTGAGTGTCCTCCCGCCGTTTGTCGTCCCCCAAAAAAAATAGTAGTGAATTTGAGTTTAATGAAACACGAGTTTTTTTTCTCACATCACTTTATTGTCAATAATAAAAATTTTAACTTTTTTTAAAGGTTGCATATTTTTGTTAATTTATAGATTATTATTAAAAATTCATTATTTTTTTTAGATTTATGTCAGGTTTTTTATTGTAAGTGAAATAATACCGCAATTCGCAACACAAAATTATCGCAGAAAAGAGTAAACAACAATAATAATGATAATAATATTAAATAATAGAAAATAATGATAAACAAGAAATTTCAAATAAGTTTAAGGTTACGTGTTTTCTTTTATCATTTTGTAATTGGTCATGTTGTTGTTGTTGTTGTTGTTGTTGTTGTTGTTGTTGTTGTTGTTTTTGTTTGTGTTGCTGTTGCTGTTGTTGTTGCTGTTGTTGGTGGGGGTGTTGTTTGTTATTGTTGTTGTTGCTGTTGTTGGTGGTGGTGGTGGGCCATTATCACCACCACCATCACCACCATCACCATTTCAGTCTGTCTCTACCCTTGCCATCAACACCATTATACGAACCATTCAACACCCCCACCATCACCACCATCACCATTTCAGTCTGTCTCTACCCTTGCCATCAACACCATTATACGAACCATTCAACACCCCCACCGTGCCGCAGGGAGCAAGGTCATCACCACACACACGAAACCCCACACGCACACCACCACACACACACCCACACACACCACACCCACACACACACACACAACACCACACCACACACACACACAACACCACTACACATAAAACATACACAACACACACACACACACACACACACACACACAAAAACACACACATACCAACCCCATACACACCACCCCACAGTGTTTACACCGCGCGATGATCAGTTGATAGCGTGTTGGTCTGCCATTCCCGTGATAGCTGGTTTAAATCCTCACTGCTCCCGGGGACTTTTCACTGACAAAATTCGGTTTGGGTTTAAAGGCCCCCTTGAGCAAGGGGATGGGGCTGTGTGGTGTGTGAGGGCCCACATTACGCAAAGATCGGTAATAATGAGCTCCAAGCTAGCACCGGGAGGGTGAAAACTGGCGATCGCGAGTCCGACTCGCGTGGACAAGACCATGGGTGAAGTACACACACATAACACATCACAACCATAAACCTGTTGCCTCGACGCCCACCACAACACAGGTGACCCCCCCCCCCCCTCAACCCCCTTACCCCACCCCCAACCCCCCCCCCCCCGCTATCAAAACAATACGTGATATCTGACGGCTCGTTACGCAACACCACCACAACACAGCACCTCCACCACAACACCACCACCGCCGTCACCACCACTTGAGCGCCACCACCACCACCACCACCACCACCACCACCACCACCAGAACACCGCCACAACACCACCTCCACCACCACCACAACACCACCACAATACCACCACAACACCACCACCACCACCACCACCCCCAAGATCACATATCACATATATTGTGTCCAAGATCACATATTTATTAACAAAAGAAGCTTTTCTGAGATAAACATGAACTTATTCAAAAGGGAAATAGCAGATGCGAATGGATGCAGATATTAGATATAAATGACCAGCTGAGGCTTTTGAAAATTTTACAACTTATACACTGAAATTTTCAAATTGTTTCCACTAAGAAAAATTAAAATTACTAATAAATATAATAGAAGTCCTCACATCACTATTGGCTTACAAAATAGTATAAAAGAAAAGCGCAGACTGGAAAGGTTAGCGTCTAAATGGCCCTTAACTTATGGACCAAGATTTAAAAAATATAGAAACAAATTAGTATACTCTGGCGTGAGGCAAAACATAATTATTATCAAATCAACTTAAACATTCTCAAGGAAATTCAAGTCTACTTGGAAAAAATAATAAAAAACTTACTTAACAGGAGAAATTGCAATAACAACCCCTAGGGATTTTAAAGCTAAAAACAACAGGGAAAATGCAGCAACAGTCTTCAATAACCATTTCTTAAAAAAAACTGAAAATTCATCTCAAAATGATAAAGAACAACGTACTCACATAACAAATTTTTTAATAAAATCAAAAGTATTTTCTCTAATCTGTATCAGCCACTACTGCTGAAGTTCAACATTACCTAAAGACCTTAAAGATACAGCTGCGGGGGATGTGATATTCCACCACATTTTCTCCATCACACTGCACAGTATGTGGATGTTGCACTCACTCATATCATTAAACTGTGCTTAACAAGGTTATTTCCAACTAAATTAAAAGTAGCAAAAGTTATACCTATAATAAACCCCCGTGCAAAGAAGATGTAAAAAATTCAGACCAATATCTATTCTGCCTTCAATCAGCAAAGATTTGAAAAAGCAATAGCTACAAGACTTTCTGGATTTTTAGAAATTTAATATTGTTATCTAGAGCCAATTGGTTTTTCCGTATAAATAGACAACGAAAAAGCAATATTAAAGTTACAACCAATGCTAAACGGGAAAATATTACAGGGGGTTGTTGGAATATTTCTTGATTTAGTAAAATTGGTCTTTAAAATCTAAAATATTATTGGCTAAACGGGCTAGGTACAGAAATACATGTGTTTTTTAGATTTGTCAGAAGAAAACAAGCTGTCATGTAATAAAATTTTAATCAACTGAAAAATTTACAGGGGTGCACAAGGATAATTGGGACTTTTTGTTTTTTGGTTTAACATTAATGATATTGCTAGGGGGTGTGATTAAATTCAATAAAATGTTTTTTATTTGCAACGAAACCATTCTGCATGAAGAAAAATTAGACCAATTTATATAAAGTTACTCCGAAACGAACAAAAACGAGATGGGTTTTTTTTGGCAACAAATTTTAACTTGTTAACAATAAAAGATAATTATATAGATTTCAAAGTGTTCTATTACTAAGACTCAGAACAATTCTTAAGGTTGAATAAAGATGTCCTGGTACAAAATTTTGGTTTTATTTGAACAAAATTTTTGAACTGGAAGAAATCATATTCATCTGTGTGCTTAAATTATCAAAATGGGGAAATTTATATAAAAATTGACTTTTCAACCTACGTTTTAGGCATTAGGGAAATTATTATTCTTTTTGCTACCAAATTAAATATTTTGTATCTATCGGGGCTGTACTTCCACATCATAAAATGTTTTTGTGTCTCAAAGAAATCCAAACAATTTGTTTTGAGATTAAATTGATTTCTACTTAATGTATTAATAATTTAGGCTGCTAAAATTATCCGTAAAATACTTTTTGTTACAAACTATTTTTAGGTATAAAACACTGATCAAAAGAAAATATTTACAGTTTTCCACACATCAAGGACAAGGGAAATATATTGCTGATTTTGCCTACAAGATTTTCCACAAGCGCGTACCAACACTATATAAAAAATGTCTTTAAAACTGTGTTGGGCCACAAAATTTTGAAAATGAAATACCTAATGATTTGAAGGCAATTACACTAGTCATACATAAAATTAAGCTTAAAAATATAAATATAATTTCAGTCAAAATAGCGGGAATAATATATGTAATATATTTGTGTATTAATTTCGTATTTTGTGATTGTTATACTAGTGTATAGGAAAATTTATTGCTTAGTATACTGTAAAACTACAAAGGGAAATATTTAGGATAAATTTTTATATTTGCCGCCCCTCGTATATTTAAATACTTATAAATTATGTTCTGTCCGCTAGGAGCGATCTCACGAATAATCCACAAACCTGATTTTTGTAAATTATAAATTGTTAACTTGTAACATTTTGGTAATAAACTCATCAACCCAATCAATAAATCACCCCACCACAACACCACCAACATACCCACCACCAAAACCCACCACCAAAAAATCCCACCAAAACCACAACACCCACCACAATACCAAACCACCAACAACACCACCACACTACCACCCCCACAAAAACCACCCCCGTCACCACCACTTAGCGCCACCACCACACCACCACCACCACCACCACCACCACCACCACCACCACCACCACACCCCCACCCAAAACCACCACCACACAACACACCCCCAATCCCTACCACCACAACACCACCACCGTCACCACCACTTGAGCGCTACCACCACCACCACCACCACCACCACAACACCACCACCACAACACCACCACCACAACACCACCACCACAACACCACAACACCACCACCACAACACCACCACCACAACACCACCACCTCTTGAGCGCCACCACCACCACCATGGCTTTCGTTTTTTTTTTCGTTTTTTTTTCTATCAACCCGGGTGGACATTTTTAGACCAAATATCTTTTATTTTACATTTAAATTTGAATTGCTTAAATTATTTTCATTTCTTTCTTTTTATGATTTTAATATTTCTATTTATCTATTTATTATCTATAGATATTTTCTTACAATAATCCAGAACATACATTCATACAAGCTCAGACACGCAGCACACACACAGGGAAACAATAACTACCTCTACACCAATATATTAATACCTGCAGGGCGACAAGGGGCAAAATAACTGATTATTATATACAAGGGAAGAGGAAAAGGAGTCAAGGGAAAGGCAAAAAGAGCTCCTCAGTATTATAACGACCAGCAGCGTATTTTTTTTTAGTTCATACTTTTTCTATTTATTACAATTTTGACTAACTAGTTCGTTTAATTTATTTACATATATAACAATTTTTGTTGCTTTACTCTCTCGTTTCATTTGTAGTATAAGCTCCGCAAACTCAGTATTCTTGCTTAATTGCCTGATTTTTTACTGTTGCAATAATCTATGTTGTATTTTCTCGCCATCTATAACGGCTAGATTATAGTGATAGACTCTTCAAGGTCTTATTTATTTCCTGGTTTTTTCTTTCCTCTGCGCTGAATGACTGAATGAATTAATCTATTGAGACCCAAAGAAAGAAAACTTATAATTAATTAATCAATCAATGGTGACGTCATATCTTCACATAAATTTAAGTCAGTCTAGATCTCGCAAAGCAGCAAAACATTAATTCTCCATTCATTACGGTAATTGTTTTCATCACTTATCTTATTACTTGAAATTATTAAGTATGTCAATGTAATCAATAGTCCACTCTAGTCCACGAAAGACAACAACAATATTATGGCATGAGGTCCATAAAAGAGCTTCGGCTTAATGGACCGTGGCTTGTATGATTGTATTATTGATCATGAACATTATTATATTACACGAAGCCGAATAAATGATCAAGTAGGCCTCTATCAAAAAAGTATCTTCTTAAAAAAAAGGAAAAAAACCAACATAATCTGACATGGCAAATTCAGAGTCTTATCATCAACCCCAATGATACCAAAACACAAAACACAACACAACAGGTAACACAGTCCTAACACCCCCTCTGGGTCACCACTGCTACACCTTCCTAACTCCCAGTAACCCACTGTCAACACCACTTTCCGCGTCAACTCAATAATGGAACAAACCCCAACACCACAAAACACAACACACAACACACCCCACAACACACACACAACACACACACACACCACACACACACACACACACACACACACACACACCACACACACACCACACACACACACACACACACAACACACACACCCACACACACACACACACACACACACACAACACACACACCACACACCACACACACACACACACACCACCACACACACACACACCCCACACACACAACACAAAACCCCACACCCCACACACACAGACACAACACACACACACACACACACCACACACCACACACAACACAACCACACACACACACCAACACAAACACACACACACACACACACCACACCACACACACACACAACAACACACACACACACAACCACACACACAACAACCACACAACACACACAACACACACACAAACAACCCCACACAACACACACCCACACCACACCACCACCACCCTACAGGGCCGTCACGTAACAGATTACCACGAAACAACGACAATAAAACAACCCTCGCCCAGCGTTCGCAGTAACCACCGTAGAACTTAAATGCCCTTATGGGTAGCAACGTGGTCTATTATTTTTGTTTCTGTCATTTTAACGTGAACTATTAAATCCCTTTGAGGAAAATTATAGGGAAACAAATGTAAGCCCTTTAGGTGTTCTCCTATGGTATGATCGGAATTAAAAAACTTAAAAAATTTTTTTGAAAAAACGTATTATTTTTTTAATGTTATTTTCTCAATTAATTACTCCGATTCTTTTACTATAGCTCAAATGAAAGTGATTATTTTTATGTGTACCAAAATTTTAAAGTACTCATAGTTTTTGATTTATTATAGAAACCGAGAATTAAAAACAACTTTTTGGAAACCGCCGAAAATTTCGTGAAAAACTGATCCTAATGTTGTATTGAAACAAAAACTCAACCAGTACCTTTCACTCGCCCAGACTGGCCAGTCCCACCTAAACTTTGAAGTTATGGTAGCAATTGTGGATTATAGTTTTTGTTTTATAAAGGAACAGTTTGAAAACATTTAGGAAAACATGGAAGTTGAGGGGTTACCCACTATGATTGGTATAAAAAAAAACCTCAATTTTGAAAAAGTATTTGAAACCCACACGAATTCTCATATTAAAAACTGGATTTCCCTTTTGCTGTAGTCAATGAAGGATAATATTTTTTATCAACATTTTACGGACATAGTTTAGAGAATAAAAAACAGATGTTAAACCTATGGCGGCCAGAATGTTGACATGGGTGGAAACGAACAGATCATGTGGGTTGGATGGATAACTATTCCAATAAAGTAAGTTTATTTTCTGAGCCAGAGAGGCCACCCCTAATCACGTAAAAGGAAGAGGAAAGAAAGAGAAAAAAAGGGGGAGAAAAGGGAGGAAGAGAAGAAGGGGGGAGGAAAAAAAAAGGAAAGAGAAAAGAAACCCACACCATACCCACACCAATAAACCGCTGGTGGAAAGGGGGGAGGGAGAGAATAGAGGAGAGAGACAGAGAGAGAGAGAGAGAAGAGAGGGAGAGAGAGAGAGAGGGAAAAAGAGAGATAGAGAGAGAGAGAGGAGAAGAGAGAGAGAAGAAAAGGAAAAAACAGGGTAAACGTAGGTATGAATGGATGAAGAACAACATAAACGTGAGAACAAACACTTGGGGAAACCACTCTCTCTCCCCTCTCCCCTCTCTCTCCTCTCTCTCTCTTCCTCATCTTCCTCTCTCTTCCTATCCTCCTCATCTCTCTCTCTCTCTCTCCTCTCGACCTTTCCTCTCTCTCTCTGTGGGTTTTTATTCGTTTTTTTTTAATGACTGTTTTCACTGACGTCGTTTATTTCTTCACCTCTATTTAAGTGAGAGAGAGAGAGAGGAGGGAGAGAGAGAAGAGGAGGCGAGAGGAGAGAATAAAGAGCGGAGAGGAGAGAGAGGTGAGAGAGAGAGAGAGAGAGAGAGAGAGCGATAGATATAGAGAGGAGAGAGATAGAGAGCGAGATCAGACTATAACGTAAAAGAGAGGTAGAAAGGAGAGACCATTAACCCACACACCACACAACACACACACACACACACACACACAAAACCAAAAACACACACACACATGCACAGCCCCACACACACACACACACAACACCACACACACACAACCACACACAGCACACACACACTTCACACCACACCACACACACACACAGGACCACACTCACACACACACACACCACAAACACACACACACATTCTAACAGGAACACTCATACAACTACATTCATTATCCATACAAAGAGAACCAAACACTATTGAATTCTTCTGTCTGTGGATTCATCTATCTTTTATTTCTCTATCTATCTCTATCTGCAGTACAAGTCTTCCCCTCTTTCTCTCCCTCACACACACACACACACACATCACACAAACCACAGCCACACAACACACAACACCACACACACACCACACACACACCACAGAACAGCACACCACACACCCCACACACACACACGACACCACACAAAACACACACACACACGACACACACGACGTGCACACACACACCACACACACACACACACAAACACAAAACACCACACATCACACACACACACACACACACACACACACACACACACACACACACACACACACACACCACACACACACACACACACACACACACACACACACACACACACACACCACACACACACACACACACACACACACACAACACACACACAACACACACACACACACACACCACACACACACACACACCACACACACACACACACACACACACGGTGATATTTATTCGATCTGAGTCTGGCTGGCGTGTAGGCTGA
>JACEEZ010006612.1:497500-537500 GCA_016584305.1 Chionoecetes opilio
GGCAGTGACCTCCAGGGCTCGGATGGTAGGCCCTGGAGGTTCACTTGAGGACAGTGATTGTTGGCTCCCGCCCGTGGTGGCGCAGGCAGGATTTTTTTATAGTGACGCCTGTGATTAGAGGCTCATGCCGCCCCCCTGCGTCCTCCGATGCACTCGCAATTGAAGGTAGAGTTAAAGGGCAGGGCATGTGGGTGTTCTTAGGCCACTCGACGAAAGATTTTTTAAGTGGTTCTCATCGGGGATCAAACTCGGGTCACCGGGAACGCCACTCGGAGACGCTAACCACTCTGCTACTGCCTCCCCAAAAAGAAAATTCACTGAAGAATCATTTGCTTCGCATGTAAGAATCGATAATGTTTGGAAAAAATCTCGTGAAAAGAATCTAATGAATAAATATTTCATGTGAAAAAATAACTATTATATATTTAATGTTCTTGTTACAACTAAATACTTATGTTTATAAATCGCCTTCACTCATGTCATTGATCCAACACAAACACAAAAACACACATTTTTAAAGTAGTATATCTACCTCAGAGATACTAAATTCCTTCACAATATTTTTATACCCCATCATTACCCTCTAAAATAACAGTTATACCAACACATTTCCATAGTCTGAGCTCATTTTCTTTATATTTCCGACGCTAAGACACCCATGTTTATATTTCCGTCTTATTTCTGTATCATTTCCTTCTTAATTCCTTCACAATACTTCTATACCTCATTATAATTATCCACAAAAACAATAATTTCATGGTTTGAGCTCGTTTTCTTTGTATTTTCAAGACACCCATGTTTATATTTATGTCTTATTTCCGCATAATTTCTTTCTTAATTCCTTCACAATGCTTCTATACCTCATTATAATTATCTACAATAACAGTAATAACAACAAATCTCCAGGGTCTAACCTCATTTTCTTTTGTACCCATGTTTATATTTCCGTCTCACATCCTTCTCAGGGATAATTAATTCCTTCACAATATTTCCATATCCCATTATAATCATCTACAAACAGTGATATCCATGGTTTGAGTTCTTTTTTCATGTTTCAGAAGGTGAGAAAGATCTGGGAGTGAGGGTAAGCTCAGACCTCCGTCCTAGGAATCAATGTATTGGGGCTAGAAGTCGAGCCAACAGGGTGTTAGGATTCATTACCAGGAGTGTTAGAAAGTAGAAGTGCTGAGGTTATTCTAAAGGTTTATTTGGCACTAGTCAGACCTCACATAGACTATGCGGTTCAGTTTTGGTCTCCGTATTACAGGATGGATATTGCCTTGTTAGAATCAGTCCAGAGAAGGATGATCAAACTGATTCATGGGATGCGTAACTTTAGTTATGAGAAGAGATTGAAGATGTTAAATTCACACCCACTCGAGAGGCGTAGAGTAAGGGGCGATCTGATAGTAGTCTTTAAGTGGTTAAAGGGATACAATATAGGCGATGTAGGAAAAGTTCTTACGGCTAGTAAGCAGGGTAGAACAAGAAGTAACGGATTCAAGCTGGAAAAGCGTAGATTTAAAAAGGAAATAGGGAGAAACTAGTTCACAAATAGTGGTGAATTATTGGAATGGACTCAGTCGTCAGGTGGTCAATGCGGAGTCTATTGGGGTCTTTAAAAGGAGTCTGGATAAATTCATGGATGGGGAAGAGAGGTGGATGTAGGTAGAGTTAAGTAACAGGAACTACCTCGTGTAGGTCTCACGGCCTCTTGTAGCTTCCTTATTTTCTTATGTTCTTATTTTCTTTTGTATTTTCAAGGCAGACATTTATATTTCCGTCACGGGAGGCTGCGTGAGGGAAGGTTGGCTGAGTGGCTGCGAAACTCACTGCAAACTCACCTCAAACAGACACCTGCATTTTTACGAGGCCAAGCGAGGTCAGGTCACGGCCACGCCCACCTGGGGGAGCTGACAGGTTTACGCTCTGACCATCACCACACCCTGACAGTCACCAAAAGGATTCCCATGCTGTGTGGTGAGTTTAAAAGAGAATTATAATACAAATACAACCAATAAAAAACAAAAAAAGTCAAGAAAAGGAATTCAAAGCACATAGTAACACACACTAACAACTTGAACCATAACAAAATAAAGAGAATAAAACACAATATTAAAAAAAGCATGAAAAAAACAATAGTAACACACAAATAAAATGAGCCATAAGAGAGAGAAAAAACCACGATATTAAAAAGTCTGAAAAAAACCCAAACAGTGGAAAAAAAAAGAACCATAACAGAAAAGAAGATAAACCATAATATTATAACGCATAAAAAAACTGACAGTGGACAAAAAAAAACCTTAGCAGAAAATATATATAAACCATAATATTAAAAAGTATGAAAAAACCTCTTTCTATTCGGTATTCAAAAGAGAGAAGAGAGAAGAGAGAGAGAGAGAGAGAGAGAGAGAGAGAGAGAGAGAGAGAGAGAGAGAGAGAGAGAGAGAGAGAGAGAGAGAGAGAGAGAGAGAGAGAGAGAGAGAGAGAGAGAGAGAGAGAGAGAGAGAGAGAGAGAGAAAAAAAAAATAGAAAGAGAGACAGACAGAGAGAGAGAGGCAAAAAGACAGACAGACAGACGGACAAACAAACAAACAGACAGACAGACAGACAGACAAACAAACAGACAGACAGACAGACAAACAAACAGACAGACAGACAGACAGGCAGACAGACAGACAGAGAGAAAGAAACAAAACAGACAAAGCAGACAACAACACACAGACAGACAGACAAACAGACAGACAGACAGACAGACAGACAGACAGACAAACAACAACAGACAGACAGACAGACAGACAGACAGACAGACAGACAGACAAACAAACAAACAGACAGACAGACAGACAGACAGGCAGACAGACAGACAGAGAATGAATAGTTGAACACGGGGAAAATGTTGTTACTGTTAGAGTCGTCAAAGTCATGTACCTTGCAGCATCCCACAGCAGTCTGCCACAGCCCCACAGCCAACCCTGCAGGCGCTTGACCCTAATAGACCTCACCATCCAACCAGCAAAAAGGGCTGCGCCCTCAACCTGGGCCCCCCCTTCAAGTTTTTCCACAATTTTTTACTTTGTCCACTTTGTCCACTTTTAGACATTTTTTTTTATACTAGCCGAAAGCCCCCCCGGGCGGATTTTTGGCACTCCTGCGGAGTATATTGGGGGGGCCTTGGGGCCCCCATCGGGTTTTTTGGGGGGGGGGGGCGAAAAAGGCCCCCCCCAAAAACAGCTCTTCAGATAGCCCCTTCTAATTTTCCCTAAAATCATGGATGTAAAGTATGTTTTAAACCCCCAACCATTCCTTACCCCAACCCATTCCATCCCCCCAACCCATTCACTAAAACCCCCCAAATTACCATCCCCCCCCCCTTTACCCTTTTTACCCCCCACCCTTTCACTCACCTTCCCCATCCCCACCCCACCTTTTCCCCCTCACCCATCCCCATCACCCCCCACCCTTCCCTCACCCTTCCCCACCCCCCCCCATTCCACCCATTCCCCTTTCCCTAAACCACACACACCCATTAACCCTTTTACCCATCACCACACCCCATCACTCACCCATTACCCACCCCAACCAACCCTTTTCACTCCCCCTTACCCTCACCCCCCATCTTTTCCCTCACCCTCCCCCACCCAAAAACCCCCCCCACCCTTCACTCACCCATTCCCCATCCCCCGGGAAGCCCTGTGTCGCCTAGGCGCCCAGGAATAGTTTTTCTCTTCTAACGACAATGCCAGAGGAAGGAGATGGGGAGACAGCCCCCCCCCCCTGTCTTTAGACCCCCCCCCCACCCTGACCAAACTGCCCGGGACAATGAAAAGGAAATGGTTTTAGGACAAAGGGAGGCTGGGGCAGACACGCGTCGCGAGCTCGAATCAAGCGAAGAGGAAATCTGGTGGTACAAAAAAGTGGGAAGGAAAACTGTGGGAGAGCCAGCTTCGCACTCCTACGGAGTTTGGATGAAGCATCAGACCCTGACCAAAAGTGACCGTCGCCCCCCTATAAAAGGGCCCAGGCTTCTTTTTCCCACGAACTCAGGGCTCCCTCCCAAGAAAACTCGTGTGGACGGTCCACCTTACCGGGGTTTTAAAGAGTTTTAATGCGCTTTTTAAAGGGAAAGGCAAAAAAACCCCCATACTCACAGTGGCACCAAAAGAAGCGTAACTGTTTACCACTACGGTTTTAAAGAACGTCATCCTTGTCGTTCCTGTGGATGGGAAAAAACTCCCAAAGTCTCTTTTTTGTCCCCTCCAGTACTTGCCCCGGATTTTCTCCCGATGACTCAGGGTTTTATGGGCCAAAGCGTGTGTTCAGGGGGGTTCAAAGAGCCGGGTTTGTCGCTCTTATAGGGCCCGGTCCCAAAACGAGCTTCAAAAATGGTGTGGCTACGGAAAAACCTGGCGCCATACTGACGAGCCCATTTCGCTCCCATTGTAGTAGAGGGCCCAAAAGGTCTAAAGTGCCAGGGAGATGTGCGATGCGGTTTTGCCCCAAAATCATCCCCGACTGTTTGTAGGAAAAAGATCACTGACGGGATGAGTACCTCCACCTGCTGTAATTGTCGAGGGGAACAAAAGCCTCTTCTCTCTCTGCCCCAAGACCTTCTACCCTCCCCCCACTCAGGGGGCGGAAGGGATGGAGGCGGCGGGGGAGGGTCCCCCCCCGGCGGTCCGGCCCCCCCTGCGCCCTCCTCCCTCCAACAACAGTCTGGGAGGCACCGGTGAGGGGAGGAGTGAGGGTGGCGTTGGCCACCCCTGAACGCGTGGAGTGTGCTGGACCGGTGCGAGAGGGGGTGACGTCCCCCCCTTTCCCCTCTCCCCCACTCACCCCTGCGCCGCCACCCCGCCTTCCCCCCCTTTCCCCAAAACCCACGTGATAAAAACCCAAAACCCATGCAATCCCCTCACTAAATGCTGATAATGGGGGCCCCTTTTCGGGAGTGATCCACCCTTTTTCCAAGGCTTGCAATTTTGGGAAAAATAGGGTTTAAGTCTTGTTGGGAAAACGAAATCAATGCAAAAAAGGGTTGGGAAATTGAAGTGGCGTTCCAAGCGCAGATAGCATATGCGGGGTGAAGCCTGTCGGGAAAAGCTCCCAGTGCGGGGGGCACTGAATGCGGTGTTTCCCAACGGGCCCTTTCTGCTGCGGGTGGGGTTTAAACAATATTATAGTGAAAATAGTGAGTTTTTGGTAATGATCCTCGAAAGGGGGTAGGCCCGTATGGGAGGGTAAGAAAGTGGTGTAAGCGGTGGAGGGGGCGAGCTGAAAGCAAAACAGCTCATTTTTGCGTCCAGTTGCGAGCGAGGAAAACCCGTTGCAACCATTTTCACGGCCAAATAAAAGAAAGGAAAAAAAAACCACACAGCCATATGTTTAGTATCTGCATTCAAATTTAAAAAGGTTCCTTAGAAAAATGAAAGGATTGACGAGGGAAAAGAAAAAATTATTAAGGTTTTGGATTTTTAAATAAGAAAAAATGTACTTTTTGCCACGCTGAGGAAACATTTGACAGGTGGGGCCGGACTTTGTTTGAAATGGAAGAAAATAGCCTCACAGTGCTCTCTTGGAATTTTTGATCTCTACCTCCACAAAATTGCTGATGTACACGTATTCAACAAAAAAACCCGAATAATATTCTGCAGGAGACCGGGGATAAATGTGGGACCCCTTTAAAGCTAAAGGGTTACGTAGGGCTCACCTCCAGGCCCTGGGTGGGTGAAGGGGTGTCCCCACTTATTAAAAGACATATTCCGTCCGTGCTTTGGAGGCCCCGAAAAAAAGGGAGGTATTGAGAGTGTCGTGTTAATTTCTTTTCAGGATTGGGTTATGAATGTGATAAATTTGTATGTGCCCGTAATTGCTTTGGTGTGCTGCTCTTCCCGATCCCTATTCAGGGTGTCATGACGTGGTGGCTGGGATCTAAATGCCAGCACAGGTCACTAAACAGGGGGGAAAAAACTATGTTAACGGTCCGCGGGGTTCAGTTTTTGGTGATTTCCCCTCCCCGATTACTGGGTCCCAAAAAGCAACGCACAACAGGGGGCGACTCGATTCCCTTTTGCTTAGTTAACCCCGGGGGGCGCCTGGCTTTAGTAACGTAATCATGATCTGCTGAGTGATCACTTTGCTATGGGGTAGACTCCTTTTAACGAAAAAAGGTATACATGACAGAACGCTGTTTTTCCCAAGGAAAAGGGGTTGCCACTTTTAATCAAAAATCCCTCTGGTATGTAATTATCGCCCCTGCATTGAAAATTTTATGACAGGCTTGCGCTATTGAGACAGTTTTTTGATAATCGCGAAATCACGCGAACAAAACAAAGGTCAAAAAGTAAAGGGGCAAAACGATCCTAGAAAAAGCGTTGCGGGCCACCGCGAATTTTACGGGGGGCGCATAAAAATGGGTAGAATCTGGCGAGATGCTGCTCCCAGGACCACTCCTAAGACACTAAGAATTGGGGACCATGAGGAAGGAAACACGGGGCGAGTACTGGAAGAAATTTTCAAAAAAATTGGGTGTTTGTAAAAACCCCCCCCTGAAATAGGGAGGCGTTAAAAAGTCGGGGGAAGAGCCAGCTTGTGGCACCCCAACCCGAGAAGGTGAAAATGAGCTTATAAAAAAGGGGGCATATGAGGCTAGGGGCGGGTCTTCCTCAGACTGAAAACGATGCGGGGGGGAAAATGGGGGTTGAGAGGAGAGCCTCTACCTCACTCCCCAAAAAGGGAAAAGAAACAGATTGGATATTACTCGGATAATTTTTGCGAGCCTAAAAACGGAAAACTACTGCTCCAGGGCTATGGTTTTCCCTAAAAATCTTAACTCTTGCTGTATACCGACGGCCCTGTTTACGACATTTAACATGATTTTTTGGGGAGGGAGGCTGCCCAAAGCGGGAAAGGGAGGCGATCAAAACCCCTGCCCTAAGGTCAGGGAGCTATAGACCGATTCTTAACAACATGTTTTCAAAAAATGATGGAGAAGTCCCTTGGAGAGTTTAATGTTGAGTAGGCGATGAATCGCGAAAATCTTTTTGGGTTTTCTTTAAAGGGGGGAAGGGAAACACGATGCTGTTAAAGGTTTTTACCCCTGAGGCTGATTACTGCCCGTCTTTATGCCCAAAAAGGCGCCTTTGACAAGGCCTGGGTAAAAGTTATACTGATGAACTTGTTTTACAGGGTGTGGGGGGGCAGGCCCTCCATGGATAGGCGATTTTTCCAGGGCGGAAGGCAGAGTCCGTTTCAGGGTTCCTTATCTGACCAAAAGCTTTTATCTTGGCACCCTCAAGGGGGTTTATTAAAGCCCCCATGCTTTTCATTTTTGATGAAAAAGCGTTCCTAGAGCTATCTCACAATGTAAAAGCTGGATTTACCTGACGACATCCTCCTTCAAGGAGAGAATGTAGTATATGCAATTGCCCCAGACAACTTCACGATTGTGACCCAGAAATGGGTCTCGTGTTTTAAAAAAGGAAAAAACAAAGTTTTTAATGTCGAGCAGTTGGGGGCATACACCTAACCTCAAAAACAAAAAAGGCAAAGTAGATCCTAAAGTCCCCCCGGAATGTATTAGGATAATCACTGATAGTAAAGGGCGGGCTGACCACCTGGGAAAACCGTGTAGGGCGCGACTCCAACCCATAAAGCTTTAGCCTGGAGTGGGATGGTGTCGGAGTTCCTGTGCTGAGGGCCCTTTACCAGCATATCAGGTTTTTTTTAGATTATCTAGTCCTGTCCTCTTTGCTTTTGGGTCGGGAAAGGGTGGAAAAAAATTAGAACTCCAAAACACTGCCCCTGAGGATCTCCAAACTGCCCTAAAAATCGAGGTAACTGCATGAGAAAGGAACTCAGCCTCCCCCTCTCAAACGGGGGCTCCAAGTTAACTTGGGGAGCTGCCTAAGGTATGGGGCCAAGGAGGGGCCAATTAGTTGTAGTGTCACCACTGGCTTGCTGGGCTCACAATTTTAGGAAAAAGGGCCGGGGAGGATTTTTTAGTACACTGTGGCGATATAGATAGGTATGACCCGATGAACAGTGTGAAACCAGGGACGACATAAGAGGGGCCCTCCCTGGCAGAACCCACACAATAACCATAAAAATATCGCCACGGGTAAAAAAAAGCACTTTTGCTCCAATGGCTTAAAAAACATTTTCTTGGGGAAACTTTCACCCTTTTTGAGGCGAAAAAGACACACGTGTGGTGTGCGGGTCTGTCATGGAGAGTGGAGGGCCGGGTGTGGTATTCTGGTGAGGCAGTATGGGTACTGGCTGGTCAGGACACCCCTCATGCTTTTAGATGTCAGATGCTATTTCCCCCACCCGGCTGAGCTCTTGCCAACTCCCTTTGGGCCCTTTGGGAAAAGGGTGGTGTTGGGGACACATATTTTTTTTGTAGAAGCAGGGGAGTCTGGAATCCCCCAGGGCCACACCCTGTTTTTTAGGAATAGTAACGAGTGTATGGGTATTTTGCAGGGATTGAAAGGCGGTAGATCCGTACCTTTTTTGGGGGCCATCCCCTGTAGGGGTAACTCTCAAAGAAAAGGGGGGTGACATCGCCAACAGCAAAGTGCAAGGGCTCAGTAGATATCCAGGGGACCTGTCCATGAAAAATCAAAAACTCAGATTAGGGACACTCAAAAAGACACTGACAAAACCGGTGAAAACAAAATGCCCAACCCTCCCCCCCTCTGGCACACTAACAAATGTTTTTCACTGCGACACAATTCTCTTTGGGGGAACACAGAAATAAATGGAAAAACAGTCTTTACGAGACTTAGTTTTGGGGGCCCCCCTTTTTCTGGGGTGGGATGAAAGTGCCCCAGGACGTAAAAAAAGTAATTATGCCCCGCAAATCGGGCCCCACACCTTACAACAACATACGCGTGTCCATCCTTGGCACTTTCAGAATCCCATATAGATAATGTCAGGACCATTTTTTCGTGACAAACAACGGGCGGTTGATGCAGATTTCGGAAACCCGCCTCCCGCGTTTATTTTGGGGTCAGGATAAAGGGAACGGAAAATAAATAATATAGTAGTATGGATTAATGCAATAGTAATAATTGAGATGCATATGGGTATATGTTATGGTTTTGGGGGGGATATATGTTGTATTATGTTATTCGATATGCATGTTAAAGTACCTGTTATGTTAATGTGTGTTATGTATGCAGTGTGCGAACATGTTATGTTTAACTATGTGTATGTTTGTCTGTATGTGTTGGTGAGCAGTGTATATATGTGTGCGTTGCATATGTGATGATTTGGGGTTTTGATGAATGATGTATATTTCTTGCCAGTTGTGTATATGTGTATTGTATGTGTTTTGTGGTATATGTAATTTTATTATATATATTATATATGTATTTTATATGTATGTGTGTATATATTATAATATGGGATACCTCATAGTAAGATATTTGGGTTTAAATAAAAAAATAAAGAAAAACAAAAGTATGTTATGATGGTAAAAAGTAAGGGAGGGATATTTATTATTTATGTCAATGCTGACACCTAAATTTTATTAAGTCATTCTTATACATTGGGAGTGTTTAGTAAGTACGTGTGATCAGTATGTTTTAGGGGGGGACTGCCCCAGGCACCCCTACCGTCCCTTTGGGACAACGGCATTCCCTCTCAGTGTGTCTCTAAGTAGACCTTTGCACATATGTTCTGTAGTACTTTTGCCTAATAAAAAGTTCAACAAATCAAATCATTACCCCCACCCCCACCCATTCCTCCCCATTACCCCCACACCCCCTTCATCACCCATTACCCATCACTCCCCTCTATTTTCCCCACCCCCCACCCTCCCCCCCACCCTTCACTCACCCTCACCCACACCCCTTTCCCTCACCCCACCCTTCCTCACCCCCTTTCCCATCACCCTCATCAAGGTTTTTCCTCAAATTTTCGCAACCCATTTTTTTTTCCAATTCTCGCTAAAAGGGCAAAAAAAAAAAGAACAAAAATTGATCGGATCATCTCTAAGGGGCTTAAAACCCTTTCCCCGGGCAAACCGGTTCCAAAAAATTTCCATATATGGATTCACCACGGGGGGCGGGAAACCTTACCCAACCACACACAACCCCACGAAAAACCCACTTTCGCTTTTATTTAAAATACTACCCCCAAAAACCGCCCCCCGGCGGACTTTTTGGCTAGCTCCTGCGGAGGGTATTTGGGGGGCCTTCGGCCCCCACCGTTTGGTGGGCCGAACAGGACTCTCCAGATAGCCCCCTTTTAACTTTCCTGAAATCTGGTGTAAAAAGTATGTATTCCCCCCACCCCTTCCTCACCCATTCCCATCACCCCCCCCCCCTTCACTCACCCATTACCCCTCACCCCCCCCCATCCTCACCCTTACCCCATCACCCCCCCACCCATTTATCACCCATTACCCATCACCCCCCACCCATTCACTCACCCCTTACCCTCACCACACACCCTTCACTCACCCATTACCCTCACCCCCCACCCTTCATCACCCCTTACCCATCCCCCCCACCCATTCACTCCCCCAACCCCCACCACACCCTTTACTCACCCATTTCCCATCACCCCCACCCATTAACCCCCCCCCCCACCATTCACTCACCCTTACCCATCGCCCCCCCCCATTTACCACCCATTCCCACACCCCCACCCATTCACCACCCATTACCCCCCAACCATTTACCACCCATTACCCCTTTTCTCACCCCTTACCCATACCACACCCCTTCCTCACCATTACCATCACCCCCCACCTATTCCCCCACCCATCCCCATACCCCCAAAACCCCTCACCCCCCCCCATTCACTCCCCATCAACCCCCTCCCCCACCCATTCCCCACCAAAACCCCCCCATCAAGGGTTCCTCATTCTCGCAACCCCCTTTTTTTTTTACAATTCTCCCCTAAAGGCTGCTAAAAAAAAAAAAAAAAAAAAAAAAAGTGATCGATCATCTCAAAGTGGGCTTATGCCTTCCCCTGGTCAACCGATTCCAAAAAAGTGCCATATGGGTGTTTTTCGCCAGGGGGGGCGGAACCTATCCACACACACACACACACACACAACAGACAGACAGACAGAGACACACTTTCGCTTATATTATTATAGATAGAAATCACCAGATTAAGGTGTTGTGTCACCGTAAGTCTTGTGAGTGAAAAAGGGGATGCCAAGTTGTCTGTTTGGGACTCGAGCAGAAGTTACCCGTAATAAGTATGATGCTCTGAAAGACAAACCGAATGGTTTTGTACACGTAATACCATGTTTATGAATCTCTCTTTCTCTTGCTTTCTTTCTTTCTTTTTTCTCTTTTCTCCTGAGAGAGAGAGAGAGAGAGAGAGAGAGAGAGAGAGAGAGAGAGAGAGAGAGAGAGAGAGAGAGAGAGAGAGAGAGAGAGAGAGAGAGAGAGGTTAAATGAAAAGCAGAAAGATAAAAATGTATTATAATTATTATTATTATTAATATTTCTTTTATCTATAATAATATAAGCGAAAGTGTGTCTGTCTGTCTGTCTGTCTGTTGTGTGTGTGTGTGTGTGTGTGTGTGTGTGTGTGTGTGTGTGTGTGTGTGTGTGTGTGTGTGTGTGTGTGTGTGTGTGTGTGTGTGTGTGTGTGTGTGGTATAGGTTCCGCCCCCCGTGGCGCAAACACCTCATATGCCACATTTTTGGAATCAGGTTAACCAGGGGAAGGTCATAAGCCCACTTATGAGATGATCCGATCACTTTTTTTTTTTTTTTTTAGCAGCCTATTAGCGAGAATTGTGAAAACAAAAGTGGGTTGCGAGAATTGAGGAAGCCTTGATGTAGGGTGATGGGTAATTGGTGAGTGAATGGGTGAGGTGATGGGTAATGGGTGTGGGGTGATGGGTGAGTGAATGGGTGGGGGGTGATGGGTTGGGGTGACGGGTGATGGGTGAGGGAATAGGTGGGGGGTGATGGGTAATGGGTGAGTGAATGGGTGTGTGGTGATGGGTAATGGGTGAGTGAATGGGTGGGGGGTGATGGGTAATGGGTGAGTGAATGGGTGTGTGGTGATGGGTAATGGGTGAGTGAATGGGTGGGGGGTGATGGGTAATGGTGAGTGAATGGGTGTGTGGTGATGGGTAATGGGTAAGTGAATGGGTGGGGGTGAGTGAATGGGTGGGGGGTGATGGGTAATGGGTGAGTGAATGGGTGTGTGGTGATGGGTAATGGGTGAGTGAATGGGTGGGGGGTGATGGGTAATGGGTGAGTGAATGGGTGTGTGGTGATGGGTAATGGGTGAGTGAATGGTGGGGGTGATGGGTAATGTTGAGTGAATTGGTTGTGTGGTGATGGGTAATGGGTGAGTGAATGGGTGTGTGGTGATGGGTAATGGGTGAGTGAATGGGTAGGGGGTGATGGGTAATGGGTGAGTGAATGGGTGGAGGGCGATGGGTAATGGGTGAGTGAATGGGTGGGGGGTGATGGGTAATGGGTGGGGGTGATGGGTAATGGGTGAGTGAATGGGTGTGTGGTGATGGGTAATGGGTGAGTGAATGGGTGGGGGGTGATGGGTAATGGGTGAGTGAATGGGTGGGGGGTGATGGGTAATGGGTGAGTGAATGGGTGTGTGGTGATGGGTAATGGGTGAGTGAATGGGTGTGTGGTGATGGGTAATGGGTGAGTGAATGGGTGGGGGTGATGGGTAATGGGTGAGTGAATGGTGGGGGGTGATGGTAATGGGTGAGTGAAGGGTGGGGGGGGTGATGGGTAATGGGTGAGTATGTGGTGGGGGGAAAAAANTGTTTGTGTGATGTGGAGGAAGAAGAAATGTGGACAAAGGTGTTTGGGTGTTGTGGATGAGGGTGTGTAGTTGTGTGTGGTTGAAGGAAGAAGTGTGGATGAGGGTGTTTGGGTGTTGTGGAGGAAGGAAGAAATGTGGATCAGGGTGTGTGGTTGAGTGATGTGGAGTAAGGTGTTTGGGTGTGTGTGGTTGAGTAATGTGTGTGTGTATTTAGGTAAGTGGATAGATGGAAAACTGAGTAGATATGAGTTCCTTTTCTTCTATTTCTTCTTTATTTTTGTCTCTCTCTCTGGCCTCCCTCTCTCTATCCCTATCTCTGACACACACACAACACACACACACACACACACACACACACACACACACACACACACACACACACACACACACACACACACACTCAGCCTCCTCCTCCACCCCTAACAGCGAGTGGCCAAAGAAACACCTACAACGCTGGACGGTTCTCAAGTCGGTTCACATCCACAAGAAGCATCGCGTTCAGTACGAGGCGCGCACTCACTTCCTGGTGATCAAATTCTCCAGGCTCACGGGCTCCACCGCCGACACCTTCCTCGAGTACATCCAACGCAACCTTCCCGAGGGCGTGGCCATGAAAGTGACCACGGTAGGTGTTGTGTGTGTGTGCGTGTGTTTATTCTGTGGTTGATTTAATTATTTATTTATTTCTGTATCGACTTCTATTTAAAAAAAAACACATTTATGTGGGGGTATTTTTTATTTTTTATTATTTTTTTATATTATATGTTTTCTATTATTGTTCCTTTATTCTTGGGTTTTTGGAGAGAGAGAGAGAGAGAGAGAGAGAGAGGTTGGGGAAAAGGTTTATGAGGAAAAGGCAGATAAAAGAGACAAAGAGTGGCCGGCAGTGGAAGATTATGGAGGAAAAAAAACGAAGAAAAAAAGAAAAAGAAAAGGGGAATAGGATAGGTTGAAAAGATTTGCATTTTATTTTATTTTTATTTTTGTATTGACTTTTATTTTTTTATTTTTTTATTTTATTATTATTTAAATTGGGGGGGGGGGGGTATTTTTTCAGTGCTTGTTTTCACCTTTACTCTTTGTTTCCCCACTCGACCACTCACACATCCTCCTCTTCCCCTCTTCCCAGCACGAACTTCAGAAGCTGCCACAACACGTCAAGCCTTCCTCGGAGGTGGTGGTGTGAGGCGGCCTGCTGCTGCGTCTCCGTCATCCTGCCCCGCCTCCGCCTGCTGCTGCCCCACACAATGGCACCTCGGTAACTCTCGGCTACCTCTTGTAAATACTCTATACATACTTTTAACCCCTTCACGCCCAGATCTTTCCTTTGCTATATAAAATCGTCTGTTGTTAGCCATAAAATTACAAAAACTAACTGAATATGCCAATTTAGTTTGTGGACAAGGATACTAAACAGGTTATATCTATAAAACATTGCTAATATTCACTAAAAACCGTCTAATGGTACCCAAATTGCAGTGGAAATTATGTTCTGGGCCTCAAGGGGTTAAAATGGTTATGTGTAGGGTAAGGAAGACTACCTGCCCTGATACTTGATCATTCTCTTCAGCGCTGTGGTGAGGTTTGTGTGCAAGTGTTGTGGAGGCTCTCACACTGGAAGTACAGAGGGGGGCACATAGTATCCTGGGGGATATAACGCCACTTATTATTATAAATAACTTTTCAATTAAACTTCGAATTGTGAGTTCAAAATGATATTTTAAGTATTCGATATTTAAGCAACTATTTTCTATTAATAGATCATATAAAGTTTCTTTAATAAACAAATAAGATATTGCACCATAGCACGCAACGCAGCGCTATATATAAAAGGAAGTGCCAGTAGAAAGAGGACTCACTTCACTCTGGAGAGCTAATACGGTTACAACGTGAGTATCTGTTATTATAGCGATACCATTAGTGTTAATTGAAAGAAAATAAATAAGTCAAGTTTCATTATTATACCCCATAATGGCTGATTTTATAGTTTTGGCACTTTTCAAAGGTGTTTTTAGGTGGTTTTAGAGCAAAAACAGATTTTTTGTTTTTTTCTAGAATAAAAATTAACGTTAACGGTTTATCGATAACTTCCGTTACATTTTTAAAGATTTAACTGATTAACGGTTATCGAAGTAACTTTTTTGGATAACGGATTAACGGTTAACGAAGTTAACTTTTTTATTAACGGCGCCCACCACTGCATATGGGCAACACTCTTACGGGATTGGGAATGCTAATACAGTTACTCCTGTCCGTGTATCGTGCATCACTGGAACGTTGTTCCTTTTTTTGTATGTATTGCGGCCCGACGGTGAACATTCCCTTACACGTGTGCCCTCTCGCCTGCCTATATAGTACTGGCTGTGTATGTCATGGCGCGGCAGCCTTTATATACCACAGGGGTCCTCATGGCAGCCGCACTACACTGTCCGTGCAGCGCTTTGCGAGAAGGTCACTGAAGCATCGCCGCCTTAGGGAGTGAAGTGAGGGGTGGTCAGCCAAGGTGTCAGTCATTAAAAATAGATTAAAAACCGAACATACATAATATTGCATCTCGAGTAATGTATAGGGGCACACACACATGTCCACACACACACACTCCTTAATCTAGGTACACTAAACCCTTCATGTTCGCGGGCTTAAGGCTCGCGGATTTGATTACTCGCGGGTTTTCAACCCCCCCCCCTTTATTTTTTTTTTATTTTTTTATTTTTTTATTTTTTTTTTTATTATTATTATTATTATTATTTTTTTTTTTTTTACTCCCTCCCAATTGCTTGCTCTCTACAGGGGCCTTATCCGCCCATGTATGGAGTATGTCTCACATGTTTGGGGAGGATCCACTCATACAGCTCTCCTAAACAGGGTTGAGTCAAAAGCTTTTCGTCTCATCAACTCCTCTCCTCTGACTGACTGTCTTCAATCTTTAAATCACCGTCGCAATGTTGCTTCTCTTGCTCTCTTCTACCGTTACTTTCATGCTCACTGCTCTTCTGAACTTGCTAACTGCATGCCTCCCCCACTCTCGCAGCCTCGCTGCACAAGACTTTCTACTCATTCTCATCCCTATTCTGTCCATCTTCCTAATGCAAGAGTTAATCAGTATCTTTACTCTTTCATCCCTTTCACTGGTAAACTCTGGAACTCTCTTCCTGTTTCTATTTTTCCACTTTCCTATGACTTAAATCTTTTCAAAAGAAGAGTAACAAGACACCTCCCGAACTAAATTGGCCTACCCCTTTCTTTTTATTTTATTCTCTTACTGTCTTCTTTATAGGGACTGGCAACTAAGCGGGCTTTGTGTTACCCATTTTTGTTGTGCCCTTGGCCAGTTCCTTGTGATGAAAAAAAAAAAAAAAAAAAAAAAAAAAAAAAAAAAAAAAGGGTAAATGAATGACTAATGTCATGCTCGCGGATTTACGCTAATCGCGGGTGTCTCTGTTCCCTAACCCCCGCGAACATGAAGGGTTTATTGTACTCCGTAGTTTTTTTTTTTTTTTTTTACATCTGTGCCTATAGCGCCTGTAGGCAGTGGTGACCCAGGGCTCGGATGGTAGGCTCTGGAGGCTCACTTGAGGGCTCTGATGGTTGGTCCTCGCCCGTGGTGGCGCAGGCAGGAATTTTATAGTGACGCCTGTGATTAGAGGCTCATGCCGCCCCCCTGTGTCCTCCGATGCACTCGCAATCGAAGGTAGAGTTGATGAGCAGGGCATGTAGGTGTTCTTAGGCCACTCGACGGTGCAGAAAGGTTTTGGTTTTCTTCGGGGATCGAACTCGGGTCACCGAGAACGCCAGTCGGAGACGCTAACCACTCCGCTACCGCCTCCCCCAGTGTAGTGGTTAGCACGCTCGGTTTACTACCGAGAAGTCCCGGGTTCGATCCCCGGGTGGAGCAGAGAAAGATGTGTTAGCCGTATTTTTATCGTACTAACATATTACTTAGGCTACTTTTTTTTTTTGTAAGAGGGAGAAGTTGACGAGCGGTCATACAACTTATTAATTATGGGGAAATGGGTATTTAAACACAAGGTGGTGTATAGTTATATAATAAAATGTTATATAGTCTTATCAATGCACAAAGGTAGAACCAGTAAGACGCCTTAATCGGCGAAGGACGAGCGAGCCCGTAGAAACCCGATAGCAAGAAAATTTGTCTGTAGGCGCGAATCGGGATTGAATGGGGCGGGGCTATCAGATGGCGAAGACTGCTTGTCAATTGGAAGCGGGATTCCAAAGATATAAGCTCCTGAAAAGCGTGATGGTCGGTCGGGTCGGGTCGGCCGCTAAGCCGAGAAAAATCCCGTATCCAGTGAGGACTCACGAGCGCTTTGCGCTCGCTCGAACCACAACACAAAGAGTTCACGACACGTAAGATCGACACACAGCGCGACACACACACTTCCGTCCGACTCGATTGGATATCTTTCTCTGGCGTCACTGGGTGCCGCCGTAGGAGCGCTGGCTGGCTGGGTGAGGCAGGGGGTGCCTCTGGGGTGTCAGGTTACAGAGTGTGTCTTGTCACCGTCTAGTGGTGACCTCTGCCGGGTTGTGTTGTAGACGTGCAGTGACGTGGCATGGGCGTCATGGACGTGTCACAGTTACAATTACTTTAACATGGATATTATTAGTAATGCCTTAAATATATAATTGTAGGGATAAACATATCTACCTAAACATATCTACCAACAAAGCCAACATCGCTCGGTCACCTACCAGGCGCGACCTCGCGCCATCCTAGAGACTTGTACCTAACCATGTTATTATGTATTAACCTGATTTTGTTGGCCCTTCAGGAGAACATACAAAGATAGGGCATTCCTAACAACAAGGCAAAGTGGAATTACTATAATAATGATAAGTATGATTGGCATAATCATTGAAGGAAAATGAACAGCTGGATTAAGAGTCCTGTACAGCTGTTTCCAATTCTGATAAATTAGATAATGTAAGCTCAGAAATGGTGTTAGTGTCATATTTAATGCTTGAGAATTTATATACTTCAAGCTGTCAATAGGGAAAAGTTAAGCAGTGAAATTAGCTATAATTCCTCCGAGCAGTTTTTCATGAAAGGTACTCAAATAGTCAGAGCGCTAATAGCAAGCCATTAGAATTGCGAAATGACCGGACACTTTCTGATACACTGCACCTTTGGGACATACTACAGACACATAGAATGTTTGTGTAAAGAAGAAATAGTGATGTCCGAAGAAACATTTGTGAAAAAAAAATGGTTTCGAAATCGAGTGGGTGTAAGGACATAACGATAAGGCTTCAGAAGCATTTGCCTGAGTTAGCACCACCTCACAATTAAAAATATTTCTATTATGAACCATTTCCATTAAGAAAATATTTATTATCATTATATTGTCATACTCTGTGAACTTCAAACACATGTTCGGCTGGAAAAGAACATGTTTAACAATGGTATCTGACGTTAGCACTGATTCAAGGAGAGGGTAATAGTGTTGCAAACCATTTAAAACAATGATGTCAATTGGCAGTTCTACTTCGCTATTTCGTAGACATACATAAAATAGGCATAAAAGGAAAAAATGAAGCAGTTCCCTTTCCTCGCGCTGCGTCAATCATATTTGTTAGTAATGTTTGTTAGTTCTGACAAGAAAATTAACCCTATTAGTCAAAGCAGGGAGTGCTTGTTCTAACACAGTAAAAGCTCGATTAAAGCTCTACTTGTTTATGCTAATAAAATGGATGAGTTTATAAATAAAAGAAGAGAAAAAGGGTAGATGAAAGTACCTTACCCAATTTCTTCCAGTTACTCATGCATTTATTTCCATACCAAATATCATGCACGAAAGTTTGTCTAAGAAAAGCAATAAAAAGACAAGCAATCAATAACGCGGACTTAAATTACAAGCATAAGTTGGTTGGTCAGTAGGGGTATTAGATTTGTTAGTTTCAAGCCGCGTAGCACCGCTAAGATTAGCAGTTTCTACTAAGCTTAAATCAGGATTGGCATTGGTCCGTTTAAGTCTATCACTGTGAATGACTTCTAAGGTATTTAACCACGGATCCAAAATATCAAACTTATGACCATGGAGTTGCTTAACTACCAGGCGCTGACCCACAAATTTAGGAGCTAATTTAGAGTTCCGTTCCGGGACTCGAATCATGACAGAGTCACCAACCCGAATTTGAACGGGTGCAGAGCGCCGGTGTTGTTGCGAGCACATAGCAGTCTTGGGAGCCTGTAATTTATCTCTGACATTGGAATATAAGTCTGAGAAAACTTTAAGTTGACAGTTAGCATAATCATTAACATTGTACACAGGTTTTTGAGGGCTACTAAGCAAGTCATATGGAAGTCGTTTCTCCATACCAAAAATAATAAAATAAGGAGTTTGACCTGTTGACTCACAAATATTGCAATTAACGCAAGCAGCAACATGGGGTAACCAATCTTCCCAACTATCAAGCAAGCCACCAACAACTGAGCGCAAAGCTTCCAGGACTTTCCTGTTCGCACGCTCAACTAAACTGTTACTGGCAGGGTGATAAGTTACCGTGAATGTTTGTTTGATGTTGAACTGCCCACAGATTTAATTAAGAAGTGCAATTTCAAATTCTGCACCATTGTCACTCATTAAAACTCGGGGAGTTGAGTATGGACAAAATAAGTTGGCGATCAATGCGTGTGCAATCGCTTTGGCAGTTTTATCCATCACAGGGGCCATAACAACATACCTTGAGAAGTGATCAACACATACTAACAGGTATTTAGAACCTTGACGACTAGAAGGAAGCTGTAACAGATGATACAGATCAATAGCAACAATGTTCCAAGGACGCTCAGGAGTTGGATATTCCAAAATTGGTGCTGGTTTTGGCACCGTACCCTTATGCTCAGCACATTTCACGCTCCTCCTCCTCCTCCATTTCGAAAAAGAGATCCTGCTTAACAAACCTACTCGATTTTTTTAATGTCTTTTATTCAAACTGGGACGCTAAAATTCCCTTGGATGTAATATACCATGATTTTCAGAAAGCCTTCGATACAGTTCCCCATAAGCGCCTTTTGACCAAGCTAAGGGCACATGCCTTAGGAGAGCAATTATGTTCATGGGTTGGCGATTGGCTTTCAAATCGTAAACAACGGGTAGTAATAAATGGCGAGGCATCTGATTGGTTAGATGTTACTAGTGGGGTGCCTCAGGGCTCGGTCTTGGGTCCTACTCTTTTTTTGATATATATCAATGATCTGTACTGCGGATTTGTATCTAAAATATCGAAATTTGCAGACGACACCAAATTAGGCGGTAAAGCATATACACACAAACCTCGATTTCCCGGACCTCGATTTCCCGGATATCGGATTTGCCGGACAAAATCCGAGGTCCGGGAATATGTCAGAGTCCTGGACAATTTTTTTTTTTTTTTTTTTTTTTTTTTTTTTTTTTTTTTTTTTTTTTTTGACAAAGTTGTCCGGCAGTCCGAGCGTCTCCTGTCACCCCTGGTCAGTGTCCGCGCTTCCCGCCAGGTGGCAGCATGCTCAGCGGTCGTATTGTTTACATTTGGGCACACGACACTCACGGTTCACCTGCACTGCCTCCGTTAGTCCCCTGACCCCCACTGCCCCTGGTGCAGGAACGTCTCTTGAGACTATTGAACACTTTCTGCTGCCTCCCGCCAGGTGGCAGCATGCTCAGCGGTCGTATTGTTTACATTTGGGCACACGACACTCACGGTTCACCTGCACTGCCTCAGTTAGTCTCCTGACCCCAATTGTTCCTGGTGCAGGAACGCCTCTTGAGACTATTGAACACTTTCTGCTGCCTCCCGCCAGGTGGCAGCATGCTCAGCGGACGTAAAAGTCCGCGGCGGGGTAGTTGATATTGGTGGTTGCCGGACAGTAAATACTAGAGTAGGATAAGCGTCCAGGGGTGGGTAATGTGGGTTTTTTTAAATTTTATTCTCTTACTGTCTTCTTTATAGGGACTGTCAACTAAGTGGACTTTGTGTTGCCCATTTTTGTTGTGCCCTTGGCCAGTTCTTTGTGACGTAAAAAAGGCATCCAACTGTTGCGTTTCCCGGACTTTTGCGGTTCCCGGACCAGTGCTCCCCCCAATTAGTCCGGGAAATCGAGGTTTGTGTGTACTAGAGAAAACTGCGAACTCATACAACGTGATCTCGACAAACTATCAGATTGGAGTGATAAATGGCTATTAAAATTCAATTCCGATAAATGTTAAGTAATGCATATAGGCAACGATAACCTCAAATATAACTATCAAATGCAAAATAAATCGTTAACTGAAGTACAGCAGGAAAAAGATTTAGGTGTCATCATCAGTAACGATCTTAAAACCAGTCCGCATTGCCTAGCTGCCAGTAAAAAGGCAAATATGATGCTGGGTTTCATTAAACGCAACTTTGAACATAAAACTTCGAAAGTAATGACACAATTATAAACGTCCTTGGTTAGGCCGCACTTAGAATATGCCGTTCAATTCTGGTCGCCCTGTTTCGTAAAAGATCAAGCCAAATTGGATTCAGTGCAAAGAAGAGCAACCAAACAAATTCCATCTCTGCGAAATTCATCTTATGAAGACTGCGGAAACTTAATATGTTTTCCTTAAAGGATCGTAGGATCCGTGGGGACTTGATAGAAACCTTTAAGATCCTAAAAGGATTTGATGTCATTAATCAAGAGAACCTATTCGAGCTTTCTCCTGAAGTGACAACAAGAAATAATGGTTTAAAACTAAACGGTCAACGTTGCATCACAGATCTCCGTAAAAATTATTTCAATGTTTGAGTCGTTGAACGATGGAACAAGTTACCAGCAAATGTAGTCGAAGCCAGCACAATAACTACATTTAAAAACAGACTTGACGCGCACTGTAGAGTAAATGGGTATTGATAGTGCCCTGCGAATTCATATTTAGTCCCCCGGATCGATTAGTTGTAGTGGTAGTGGTAGCTGTAGTTAGTATATTTCATATCCTATCATTCTTCACTACGAAACTTCCATGTTCCTATCTTCTTTAGGGACATAGTATCATTTTCCAACTGTTTTCTTACATGTAGTTGATAGCTAGTAGTATGTAGTTCAGCAGATACCCTCGTCATGGACCAATAGGTCTCCTGGTGTCTGTTATTCCTATGTAATCCTATGTAAATCCTTCTCCTCCTCCTCCATACTAAACTCCCAGCATGGATTTTGAAATAAGAGATCCTGTATTTTTTCTTTATCTCCTCCTCCTCCTCTGCTTCCTTTTCCTTCCTTTTTTGTCTTCTTGCTTATTTTTCCTTCTGCTTTCTGTTCCTCCTCCTCCTCCTCTTCCTCTTCCTCCTCCTCCTCCTCCTCCTCCTCCTCCTCCTCCTCCTCTTTCATTCACTTCTAAACACTACTGGTGTGAGGTCGTGAACTCCGCTCCCGCGCATCCAACCACATTTTACTACTTCATCACGTCGTTATTTGTCACGCTAAGTTTTTCTTTAGATATTTTTCCCGTCGTACATAACACACTTTACATCTCAATTAAATATTGCGATATATAGGAAACAGCTCACACACACTCATACCCACAGTGATACACATTGATAGATAATTAACAGTCTCTCAGCTGCTTATCAAATAACCAAACAACTTACTTATAACTTGCACGTCCTCTGTACAAATTTGTAATTTATTTGTGCCTGCTGTAGTAGTAAAGTAACAACATGTTTTAAGTGCATTATATTCGAGGCATCTATTTTCCTAAAAGATACATACATGGTGTGGGCCAGCTACACAGCCTTGAGAAAGTAATCCCAAGGGAATGACCTTTTGACCGCGTAAATCCCCTTTAACTACTTCATTCGCGTCCATCATCCCCTCCTTGGTATAAACACGCAGAGACACCCATACCGGCACGTACACACACCCTTACCTGCACGTACAGTCACGCAATGTACTTCGCGAACAGTTGGGGCGAGGCAATCCCATCAATTTCTCAAATCTTTTCCTTGTCTACAAATGTTCGCTCAGTCTCCTCTTGGAGACTCCTAAGTAGCCACACCTGTTTCAAACCTTCCCGACTTTATAGCTCCCTGATGAGTAATTATAGTTTTAAATCCCGCACCAACAGCTAATGACAATTTAACAGCTCCCTCCCTCCCTCCCTCTTTCCCTCCCTTCCTCCTTCCATTGAGCCCTTCAACTGGGTCCTTCCTCCATCAGACAGGATGAAGTAACTTTTAAAATATTTACATTCTTTGTTTTCGGAAAAAATAATGGCTATAGCAAAATATATTCGTAACACAGAGCAAGGGGTGTGTGTGTGTGTGTGTGTGTGTGTGTGTGTGTGTGTGTGTGTGCGTGCGCGCGCGCGTAGATGTGTGAATGTAGCCAATAATATTGTTTGGAAATATCTATAATTAAAGTATTTTTAATTTTACATTATGTATGTGTATATTCCTCATTGTGTGATATTGTCAGAGAGAGAGAGAGAGAGAGAGAGAGAGAGGCTAATCTGGTAATTATGGTTTTAACTCCTGCACAAACCAACCACTAAAGACATTTTAATAAGGTGACGTCTCGAGGTGCTAAAAACTTTATCCTTCTTGTGCCTCAAGCAAGGCTTTCTGATCCATTTACATCCTATAAGCTAAGTGGAGATATCAGGGCCAGGACCCATTATATAAAGCATGTTGGAAAGTTGCATCACTTAGCCTTCACCAGCATTTCAGTCAGTACACACACACACACACACACACACACACACACACACACACACACACGCCACACACGAACTTCGTATTAATATGATTAATATACTTTCTTTAATCAATAGTTTGTTTTACTTAATTTTATACTACAAAATTTTTATACTCTCTCTCTCTCTCTCTCTCTCTCTCTTCTCTCTCTCCTCTCTCTCTCCTCTCTCTCTCCCTCTCTCTCTCTCTCTCGCTCTAGAATATACGATCGATTCAAATATGACTAGTTTACTACTGCTATGCCAAACATAGCATAGCAGTAGTAATAGTAGTAGCAGTAGTGGTGGTAGTATTGCCTTGTTTAGCAGTAGGTGTTAATGAATAGTAATTATAGTTTTAAGTCTCGCAATTACACTAATGACAGTTTAACAGCTCTAACAGAGGGAGAGGAGATGGGAGGAGGGAAGGAGTGAGGGACGGAAGGAGGGAAGGATGGATGGAGGGAGGGAGACAGAAAGGAAAAGATGAAGGGAGGGAAGGGAGGAGGGAGACAGAAGGACCACCAGGTAGGAGCAAGTAAGAAGCAGGTAAGGGAAGGGAGAGAGGGAGGGAAGAAGGGAGGGAGACAAAAGAGTAGAGGAAGGAGAAAGGGAGAAAGGGTTACTGAAATTTAAGAGGAATGGGAGGGAAGAAAAAGGTGACGTGACAGAGAGAGAGAAAGAGAGAGAGAAAGAGAGAGAGAGAGAGATGGGAGAAAGGGAGAAAGGGTTACTGAAATTTAAGAGGAATGGGAGGGAAGAAAAAGATGAAGTGACAGAGAGCGAGAGAGAGAGAGAGAGAGAGAGAGAGACAGAGAGAGAGAGAGAGAGAGAGAGAGAGAGAGAGATGGCGAGGGAGGGAGAGATGGCCCCCGTGGGATTAACAACATCCCAGGGGAAGGAGGAGGAAGGCATTGTACAGACTTTGAGAATATGAACGATAATTTATTGGAAAATACGAAAAGGAAATGGAAGGAGAGGATCCGAGGCCTGTGTGTTCGCGATTTAGGTGGAGTGACTGTACACACATATATTCATATTTATTTTGGTAAACTTTCCTACAAACTTTTATCAGAATGCCTGCACAACTTACTAAATGCCTTAAGTGTGAGAGTCGTTTTGCTAAGCAGTACTTTGTAAATTCCTATACATGTAGGCTCTGTACGATAACAGAGGAGCTTTGTACGCTAACTAAGGATTCACGCGCGAGAGAGAGTTTCTTAGAGAGTCAAAATGTAGATCTAAAGCGTAGCTACGAGGTGTTAAAAGAATTTGTAATTTCCAATGTCGGGGTACCCACCTGCCAGGTACCTCCCTCTCTCACCCCTCCCACTTTTTCCTCCCTCTTCCCCTCCTCCTCCTTCTCTCCCTCCGCCTCCTCCTCTATCAAACCTTCTTCTCCCTCATCCCCCCCTGTCCCATCCTTAGTACCGTCTGCCTCCCTCACCACCACTCACTGTCCACCGGTCAAAACAAACTCCTATGCATTGCGTTCAAAGTCCTCCTCCTCCTCCTCCTCTTCCTCTTCCTCTTCCTCCTCCTCCTCCTCCTCCTCCTCCTCCTCCTCTCCCCCTTCCTCCTCCTCCTCCTCCTCCGCCTCCTCCTCCTCCTCCTCATCCCCTTCTATTCCATCCAACCCCTCCTCCACCTCCTCCACCTCCTCCTCCTTCCCCCTCCTCCTACCCCCACCTCCTCCTCCTCCTCCTCCTCCTCCCCCTCCTCCTCCTCCTCCTCCTCCACCTCCTCCTCCTCCTCCTCCTCCTCCTCCTCCTCCTCCTCCTCCTCCTCCTCCTCCTCCTCCTCCTCCTCCTTCTCCTCCTCCTCCCCCTTCTCACTCCTCTACGCCAGCCTCCTCCTCCTCCCCCGCTCCCTCGTCTTCTCCTTCCCCTGCTCCCTTTGTTCCCGTAAGGCGAGGATCACGACGACCAACAGCAGTCAAGGCGCCCCTAACGATCAAAACCTACAACAAATTTCAGGTTCTTGGCGAAATGAAGGAAGACGTACACGAGACCAGATTGATCGGGGACTCAATTCTCCGAGGACAACTGTGGAGTTTTTGTGTAGGGTCACGAGTGACAAAAGGAAGCGCTTCTGTTTTTCCCAGGAGCAAGACTGACGACACACTGCAGCCTGCGATGACGTCACAAAGAACACTAACGATAACATTCTCTATGTCATCCATGCAGGAACCAACGACGTGTACAGTAGCGGATCTGAAGAAATTCTGGACAAGTACAGGAAGTTGATCCGGAAATTCAAGACTAAATCTAATCATATTATTATTTCAGGAATTCTCCCCAGACTAGGAGTAGGCCGACGCTTTTACGATAAGGCGTTCAGCACAAATAACCGACTGAGGTCTCTTTGTGCACAGGAGAATGTAGACTTCGCAAACTTCTGGGATAATTTCTACGAGGATCCCATCCTGGTTGAGGATCCATCTGTTTGGGGATGACGGACTCCAACCTCATGCCCCGTCGGCCATGCACGATTAGGACGTCTGCTAAATGACAAAGTTTCTTCTTACAGATCAAAAAACGACGAGCGGACGGCGGTAGCAGCATCACCTTAACCCCTTTCTTACCCCACAGCAACGCTGGGTCACGTCCCGTTTCCGCAAATACTAATCAAAGTAACTTAATCAAGCGCCCTGGTAACAGTTGGACCCTAAAACGCCCAGCCGGTAAACCCTCACGCAAGGTTACCAAAACTATCAAGGAACTTAAATTACTCTACACAAATGCCAGAAGCATTATTTTAAAGCGTAACGAATTATTAGCATACGTTGTTGCCGAAACGCCAGATATCGTCAGTATCACTGAGAGTTGGATCAACACAAAAGATAAACATTTATTAGCTGAAATAGCCATTCCAGGCTATAAGACATTCCTAAATTGTCGCACGCATAAAGCAGGTGGAGGGTGTCATTCTTTACATTAAAGAAAATTTGCATATATGCTGTATGACGAGATAAAGTCAGTTGTGAACAATAATAACGATACAATTATTTGTGGAGATTTTAACCTACCTCGTATAAACTGGAATAATAATTCTGCTGATAAAGAAGGTATGCGATTGCTTGATATGGTGAACGAAGTATATTTAAATCAGGTGGTCCGTGAGCCTACAAGGGATAATAGTATCCTAGATTTAGTTTTCACTAGTTTTACCGGACTTTTGATCAAGACGAGTTGATTTTTAATACTTTGAAGACGACTGGAAGTGACAATAATCGACTTCCGGTGTTGACAGTGGAAAAATATTAAAATGAAGGTGAATTACATTTGATCAATAAACCTAACCATATAATTCATATTTTCATACCCTTTTGAACACACAATGATGAATGATTATATCATTTTTGCAGTTCAATTGACCCATCAAGTCTTATATACACTTCAAAAAATATGATGGACTTCATTTTATAAACTTTTTACGTTATTACGTCATATACAGTACTAAGTATTCCTAATTTATTGCAAGGTTTATATTGAAGGAAAAACTTTTTAATACACCAATGTATAAAAATAGATACAAAATGAAACAAACAAAGCCATTGCAATAACTGAGAAGTTCATGACTAGAAAACATTCTTACGCTGCCTTAATTAATACAGGATGCTCTGCATCATACATAATAAAAAATAAAAGCAACTGAAACAATGCAATTGAAACTACATAACATTAAATTTCAACATCATATACACCTTCATTAACAGATTTCGCACAAATTCAAGATATCTTTCTTACTCTATAGCTCTATATTACATCTCCAGAAATTTTCAGCATACCTAGCACATTAACCACCCAAAACTTCGTTATCATACATCATACACAATAATGCAGCAATAAACCAAGAATAAATTTACTCATTATCATCATCCTCATTCGAACCATAATTGAACAATATATAACAAATATAATAAATTTGTTCATCAAATTAACCTTCAAGTACATTTTCTGAATTAGCACAAATAAATTATCTCTTTCTCACTCTAAAACTCTTTATCACATTTTCATATCGTTATGCATAAAAACATTCACATTCAGCAGTTCTCATTTTGCAGGTATTCACATGTCAGGATAATCATGACAAAGTAGCACATTAAACAGCCAGAACTTCATTTTCATACATCATACACAATGATGCAACAATACGCCAAGGATGAATTTAGTCATTATCATCATCTTCAATAGAACCAGAACTGATCATATTCCCACAGTCACTGACATAACATTTACAAAGAGGTGTGCACTGGAGGCCATTCCTCAAACAACTACATCTATTTTTGTACCCGGCTATACACACATTTTTTTCAGCTCAATTACGGCCCTAGGAGCTGGCAGTTTGAGGCATTTTACAGGAAGATAGACTCCATATTTCACACTCCAACCGTTGTCTTCGATGGGAGGTAAATCTGGACAGCCGGAAATGTAGGACTTGTCACGCATGGAAATGTAATTTGCCCGAGTGATGACGGGTAGTAAAGTAGCACGAGTGGGAGGAAGCATCTCTCCTTCCAAATATTTGGAGCAAAACAGTTCCCATCTCAGTGCTGGTAAATTTGTGGGACTTGTTGAACAATACACATGGCAAACAAACTCTTCCAAACCCTTGAACCGTTGAGGTAGATCATCATTGACCATTTCCATTGTGACGTCACCCTCACCGAGCTCCCGAAAGCAGTCGATGGCACAATCATCTTCATCTAACTTCAGGTACGCAGCTATCCACCCCTTCTTGGTGACACCAACAAGTTTTCCACCCCAATCGGCACCAGAAAAGTTGTGCAGCCCAATAAGTCCTTGACACTTCGACGCCCAATCACTTGCACTCGCTCAGCCACGTCAATTTCTCGGTACTTTGTTCCTTTTCCAGTCAAGAACTTGAGATGAATTTGAGCTCCAAGCCGTTGTCAAGGAGAAGCGTGAGGAACATCAGTATCAGGTGACCACCCACACATTTATCGTCCAGTTGTCTCATCTGTCAAGGCCAGAACTTGATAAGGTATCAGTTTTTTTTATGGTCAGGAACATCTTCAAAATTATGGCCCTTGATCTTATTATCATAAACGACGACCAACTTGAACTTGTTATCTTGGATATCTTGTTTTTGATGAAGACAGAAGCTCCTTGAGAGACATCGTCAGTTTCCTCTGTGAATGCATCTCAAGGGCAGTGCAGGTTGTTGCTATTTTGTGTCGTATCTTGTTTTTCAGGGATGAGTAAGATAACGGTCAAACACTATTCGACCCTCAACATAGCCAAACAGCAGCCATTCAATTTGCTTGATGAATGTCTCTTGCAGATCAGACAGATCTTCATGCTCGGTGTTTTCTTCATGCTTAGAAGTAGAGCCATGGCGTCAACAACGAGGACTTTAGGTAGAGGAGTTGTACTGAGACAAGGTGCAGGTTGAAGTCATTGAGTCTTCACTCCTTCGATGGCATGCATCAAACTAGCCTTGTCTGTTGGAATGTAGAGAGAGCCATCAACAGCAAACATGGTGTAATGCCCATTATTCGGGAGATGATAGTATGAGAATTATTATTATAAAATTACCGAGTTATGTCTTGTAAGTAATTCTTTTTCTCAGTTTCACATATGACTCATCGTATTTCTTTCTTTCCGCCATCTTTTCGCATCAGTTTGGCCATCCTAGACGCCATTTTGTTCTATCTTCTTTCGTGCTTTCACCCGCCATTCTCTCCCGTCACCCCGTGTGCGAGGAAAGTTCCGTGGAATAATTATTCTGCGATCAGTCATAACTAACGTATTCCATTCTTTTCTTTCTTTCCAAACCATCTTCTCAGATTTAGGAACCCTCCTAAAATCCTCATGGCTTTCAAAATAATCCCTATCGTTATCGGTTATGGTCATATATGGGCGGTGTAATAATGATACACGCTAAAATGAAAGCCCACCAAAGTTCTAAACACGATTTCCATACCACTCCACTCTGAAATAGGTGTTCGGATTGTCGACATTACATATAAAACCATCCTTCGTGAATATTAGATTAAAGACATTAAATTCTCTTACATCAAAGTAGCCAGTTTGTATTAGGGACAGCCTTTTCTTAGATACGCGAGTTTTCATTACTTAAATAGTTGGTTCGGGATTATAAGTTGTTCATTTAAGGTCACGGTGAGACTTTCCAAACAAGTTCCTTTTTTTTGGTGCGGAAAGCCCGCAGGGCACGAGTCATTGTTCTCTCTGCGCTCTTGAAGGTAAGACATCTGCCCCTGGCTCCGGTGTTTTTTCTCCCTTAGTATATTACATCTATATATTTCTATATAAATATATAGGTACAGTTCAGTGTCACTAAGGCATAGATGTTCCGCCCATCCTTATAAGTGTTATTAACGAAGATTGTTCTCTCTGCGCTCTTGAAGGTTGGCGCGAAACCTCCTCAAACGGCCACATGGTCTTACTGTAACACATACAACACTGTCTCGCCATTTTCTTTCTCTACTAGATACCTATCTTCCATGTGTGATTTATAAATAATTAAGTGGTATGTTACCTAGTGTAGGGCAATTCCCTGAATAGTAATTCTAGTGAAGGAGATTTATGCTCATTAGAGCTTTATCTCATAACTTAGGAAAAATTCCTACGTCAGGGTGTGAAGTCAAGTTTCTTATTTCCGAGTAGAGTTTTCTCGGTATAGTGTTAACCCTTATATGCTGAAGATGATCTCAAGTGAGAGACTTACCATGTCACCAAAATAAATAGGATATCATTTACAAATATAGTTCTTGTGTTATTATAAAAACCCAGGTGATTATTCTGTATTAGGAAAATAATTCCCCACACTTCCAAGAGTCCAAGCCTTGTTCGGTATAACCCCTCGTACCAACCACGACTACCAAGATCAATCTAATATTAATATTAACCTAACGTACCCCGGGAGTAATCATAGTGAAATACTCGTCAGGGCTGGTGGCAGCAAATCCCATAACCTAAACCTTATTATCCTTTCCCCTTAAGTATACCCCCCTTGTTCAGTACTCTCCGTAGTGAGAAGTGGTCAAACTATAATCATATAGTGAAGTCAGAAGACTAAGTTAAATCCTCCATTCAAGTTGTAATCTTTTATCAAATCATCCCCAAATAATATAATTCAAGTAACGTTGACCAGTTATAAAACCCCCATACCAGTGACCCCCAATTTCCAGCAACACAATGGAACGTGGTACCACTGACATCTCAAATTCTCCCATTGTCTCTAAGTTTTGGTACAAGCTCGGGCCGGCTTCTTTGGATGATAAGAAATCTTCCGAGAAGTTCATGCTCTTAAAGCAATTTGATGACCTTGTAACCCACATGAACTTTAGATTTTTCCGTCATTGTTGTGAATGTTTTCATTAAAAAATCAACAATATCGTTAGACTTATCACTAACACTGGACTTAGTTTTGATGTTGTTCACAACCAGAAGTCAATGATAGCCACATCTGGTTGCGACAAAAGTACCAAAAATCAATTCAGCATCGTCAAAAACCCTAGAATCGATCCTAAAAAGCATCAAAATTATTTCACTATTAGTAGAGCTATGTGGGAGGGAGTAAATTCAGGGGGCAATATAGTCTAGGCCTAGAGGCTACCGCCGGGGGGTTAGGGGTCAGAACATTTGAACCCCACCATATTTCAATAGTGTCAGTCAGTTATCACTCCTAACATATATAATAACTTGCATAACTTTTATTAATGAATTACAACTAATATCACACAAGTGTCACATGTATTATAACTTCTATACAGGATATGTGCATGTACTTAATATCAAAAGAAACAGTAGATTTTTTTAACATCTTAAACATATAACTATATATATATGTTATATATATATATAATTATACGTATATGTTTCCTCCTATGTTCCTCCGTGAGAACCAGTGATGACTTGCACTCTCTAAGTATGTCACAGGACAAATGCTACAGCTATCAGCAATATATTAGGGTCAACGAACTTCGGAACGGAACAGAAAAGGCATCAGAAGCCGGGTCAAGGGAGGAGAAGCCCTCGGACCACACTTACATCAGGACGCACCTCTCACTCGCTCCATCCGACACTCCCTGGCTGTGTTCATGACATTCATTGTACATAGTTGTAATCTCTACACTTCTTATTGGACTCTAAATAAATATGTACGCAACTGAACATACATATTTAACTCAACCAAATAAGTCTACTAATATACACGACTTACAATTGGTGGCATTCGGTGGTTCAACCGCTACAGCGACTTATAATTGGTGGCCATGTGGTGAACATTTCTACACCACGACTTATAATTGGTGGCATAAGCGGTGTTCAGATACCCCACGCAATCTACATGCAACACTACAAGCCTCTACAAGAGAGTACCAATCTCCGGCCATTCTACAGCTTCTCCACGTTCTACCAGGATTATCAAGATTATACGCCGATCTTCTTCAAACAACCACAACGACAGCCAGTACCAGTACCACAACCACGACCATCAACATGGCAACCTCCGTACCTCCAACCAGCACAGCCAAGCCACAACCATCGTTATCAAGCCGTAACTACCGCAACACAACAGCCAGCAAGTAACTGCAAGAATCTTCAAGTCTACAAGCAGCAACTACAGAGGGAGAGAGAGGCAGCTTCACTCAAGCAACTCAGCACATTCTCCCGCAGTCACGAGATCAACGCATCAACCCCTGCCACCCAACACCGCGCTGCCACAGACAGAAACGTCTCGCATCTCTCCACAGTCAAGATATCAACGTTCTATATACAACTGTCCAACTACACGACTACAATACTGCATCTCGTCATGGCACAACGTAGCAGCTCCGATACGCAACACAGATCATCTCGTCATGGACCAGCGCAACACCGATTCCCCTCCCGCTACATAGCATCACAACAAGCAGCCCACACCGCCTTCTTCTTCTTTCTAGGTGGGGAGCTAAACCACGGTTTTCAGTCGCAGTTCAAAGCCTATTTTCCGGCTGGCTCCCTGAGGGCTTGTAGGATTAGGCCCTAACTCTCTGCTCTTTTTACCCAAGCCTTTTCTAGAAATACTTTAACCCCTTCAATGATTCTTCTATTGGTGTCCTGTACCCTACTCAAACCTCTGAAGCCGCTGAAGAATTCCGCTGACACAGCCCACCACCCGACCGCCCTCACAGGGATGCTGACTTGACACTACCCTAACACAGTGTCACTACCGCCACTACCAGCCGTTCCTCAGCTACGGACTTGAGTGCGTGCACCACCACACAAATGTCTGAGTATTTTATTCATATTTCTTATTTGTGTATGTATATGTTATTATTTTTTCTTAGATTTCTTCTTTGACATAATGTGTATATCCGGCGACTGTACTACCTACATCCGTCATCCTGGCACTCATCCACGCTGTGTTCATCTATCACTCACCGGGACCTCACCTATCATACACCAATACGAGTAGCTACCAGCTAAATAATATTTTACATATTTAGGTGAGAAGGTATACATTACGCGACTCACACAGTGACGTTCACATTCACGTTAAAATTATAGTAGTGCTGTTTCAACATACATTTACGTTTATATTACAATGGCTACGGTAAATACATCTGTTCAGACACCGTCAGGACACTTAAATCAGGATTTCAGTAAACATATGACTATTCTTTTTACACAAGGCGAAATTTTAGATCACGGTATTCCCACACTATTTTTTTTTCTCCAACAGTAATGCATATATCACAATTCCTGGAGACATAACTCTTACGAGTGCACCTTTACTACTGATTTACTACTTTATGAGTTCACATTTACTACTGCATCCATGCAAACTCCAGAGATTGACATAAATGCATTAACTAGCGTGCCCGAGCGGCCATCACTGTCACTGTCACTCACTGTCAATGTTCAGTGTTACCGATTACTGAACCTGAATCCTGTAATGCTCTCTGTCGTTCGCAGACACAAGTGATTGTCTAGTTTGAGACGTCTTACTACACACACGATCGCGAGTCAATTTTTGAGTAACTAGAGGATTAGATACAGATGATGCTTTACCAAGCACTAATTTTGATACACAGGACACACCTGTAGTTAATGATGACACACACACTGCTACCAATGATTACCGTCACAAATTGCGATCACACAATCAAAAACAGTAGTGTCATACCATTCCATACCATTCCATACCATTCACATTTTATATCAGTTCATCTGATTATTTTACAATTACCATGTATTCTGAATTTTAATGTGTGTTGTTCTATTTTTAGAAAATGTCTACACAACACACCAAGCCAATGTTATATACACTCTTGAAAATACTTTACATTGATGTTTTACGATTTTTTTTGGTTTAGCTACATATTGTTCTGACCAACTACTAGTAGAAACTGATATAGTTTCCATGTTTACCTTGTAACTCTTGCAGGATAGAAACCCTAATGGATGACAGATAACTCTTCACATTAGAATATTATTATTACACTGCAACCACATTATTGTGTATCCAGCTATGTTTCTACCTATGTTATTTATCTGTTCTGACTATTACTTATTTACATATTACTTGGTTACTTGCACCACAGTTACCCACACTGATACACCCCACACAGATTGTTTCAGGCGAGGTCTTGTCTATTTTTTCTTATATTTCTACAGTCCATTACATTCTTTTACTGACACAGTACTATTATTAGTAGGTACATAAATTGTTATACAATGCACACAGCAGCAGCTGTACAGTCAGACGAGCCTTCGTCATTACTTGACTCATTCAGGGTTTTTAACGATTACTTGACAATTTACGATTACGATTTCATTACTTGAAATGTTATGTTCTCAATTTTGTCCTGTAATTTTCACAGCTACTTTCGCCGACAGTTGAGTTTGCTAGCTACAGTCTACGGTACACGTACACTTGCTACACCTTACGCTTGACATTTCTTAACGGTGATATTTTCACATTATGGATTTACCCACACTAGTACTGACACATATATATACTTTTACTCGGCCATGTCAATTTCTTTGATGTTGAACAACATGATTGTTATCCATTATTTTCCATATTTTTCTGTGTATTTAGCTCAGATTTTACTCACTTTTAGCGATAGAAATTCAGCTTTGGGAAGTTTAGAGTTTTTATTTTATATGTATTTAGCCTTTAGTTAGGTGTACCATTTGTTATTCCCTAGCTAATTCTTATGTGCCTAATTTGAGGACAAATTATATAGCGGCCCGAGCAATGTCAGTCAGTTATCACTCCTAACATATATAATAAATTGCATAACTTTTATTAATGCATTACAACTAATATCACACAAGTGTCACACGTATTATAACTTCTATACAGGATATGTGCATGTACTTAATATCAAAAGAAACAGTAGATTTTTAGTAACATCTTAAACATATAAGTATATATATATATATATATATATATATATATATATATATATATATATATATATATATATATATATATATATATATATATGTTATATATATATAATTATACGTATATGTTTCCTCCTATGTTCCTCCGTGAGAACCAGTGATGACTTGCACTCTCTAAGTATGTCACAGGACAAATGCTACAGCTATCAGCAATATATTAGGGTCAACGAACTTCGGAACGGAACAGAAAAGGCATCAGAAGCCGGGTCAAGGGAGGTGAAGCCCTCGGACCACACTTACATCAGGACGCACCTCTCACTCGCTCCATCCGACACTCCCTGGCTGTGTTCAAGACATTCATTGTACTTGGTTTTAATCTCTACACTTCTTATTGGACTCTAAATAAATATGTACGCAACTGAACATACATATTTAACCAAGACCAACTAAGTCTCTACAAATATATACCGACTTATAATTGTTTGACCCTAAATCAACCCAAAAAAACAATAAAATCTATTTTAGCAAACAAATCCTACGGGAGCTACTTTTTGTGACATGTCTACCAGAGTAAAATGTAGATCCCTGAGGAACACCAGTTTTAATTATTATATTGCATGATCTTATATCATTGATCTCTGTAAATTGCTCTCTTCCTGTTAAATAACTCTTAAACCATCGCAATAATTCATTTCTGACGCAATAAAATTTCAAAATGTTTTAATAATATATCATGATTCATTGTGTCAAAAGCTTTCTTTAAATTTAAAAAGACAGCAATTGTGAAAAGGCCTTCATCGTTGTTTTGTAGAATATTATTTACTAATATCACTGTTGCTGTTTGTGGAGAATAGTTTTTCCTGAACCCAAATTGATCATTGGCCAATATATTATTCTCTCTCTCTCTCTCTCTCTCTCTCTCTCTCTCTCTCTCTCTCTCTCTCTCTCTCTCTCTCTCTCTCTCTCTCTCTCTCTCTCTCTCTCTCTCTCTCTCTCTCTCTCTCTCTCTCTCTTTTTTTACCTTTATTCTAATAGGTTTTACAATCAGGAGCTTCAGCTGAACTACTGAGAACTATTTTTGACTTTAGGAAGGTGTAGAATATTCCTAGCTTAACATACATACATGGGTTACTATTCTAAATTCTCTATTTCTCTATTTCACTATTCCACTACTAAATGAATTTTACATGTACATGTGTTACTATTCTAATTTTACATTTTATTTTTCACTGCTAATAATATGTATATAGAGAAAGTTGAACTTAAGCATCATAGGGTCTACAGGTAGGTACTTAATACTATGGCTGCTTTATCCAAGCGTTCACAGCACTCCTGAAAGTCTGGAGTGACGGGGTACAATGAAGCTGTGTCTGCTGTACCATGCAGTTCCACATTCTTGTGTAGCGTGGAAGGAAGGAAGGCAGAGAGGTCTCCGTCCTGGCAAAAGGGACGATCAGTTGATGGTCCCTGGTAACAGCAGTTCGTGTGGTGTGGCTGTGTGGTCTTGCCCAGGGCTGTCGGAGTGTCGGAGAGCAGTCAGGTGCGGGACATGCTGCTTGTGTGTCTTGTAAACGACGCACAGACCTGCTACGTCGCGACGCTGCTGCAAGGGTTGCAGAGGAGGGAGAAGCTGGTCCTGCAGAGCCTTCAGACGTATTAACCATTGGGCTCGGGCCTGTACCTTGTGAAGAAGGCTCAGGTACGAAGGCGGGCAGGAAGACCACGTGAGAGGGGCGTACTCCATAAGGGAGCGGACTTGAGCTGCATATAAGGTGGTGATCCCTTGGGAGTCAAGAAGGTGTGAGACACGCCGGACACAGCTAAGTTTCCAGGCGGCTTTCCTTGCAATGGTTCGGATGTGGTCGGTGAAGGTCAGGACGCTATTCACTTCCACCCCAAGTATGGAGAGGGACGTCTGCAGGGGCACCGGCCTCCCACCCAGTAAGATGGTAGGGATGGGAGTATCAGGAGGACGTTGTCGTCAGGAGATGAACATCGCCTGGGTTTTTTCTGGAGCGAGATCCACTTGCCATCGACGACCCCATGAGATGACGGTTTGGAGGACCTGATTTATGTGAGAGACAGTCGTGCGGTGATCCCCACTGTCGCAGGGGAATGTAAGGGTGCAGTCATCTGCATATGCACGTGACTGGGATGAGCTGGAGCAAGTCATTGAAGAATACATTCCAGAAGAGAGGGCCGAGCACACTGCCCTGTGGGACGCTGGCAAAGATCGGGTGTTCCTCTGAGGTTTGACCGTCCACCACCACTCTGAGAAATCTGTCCCGCAGTTAGTTTTGTAGTAGGAGCAGCAGATGACCGCGGATACCCAAACTGTTCAGTTTGGAGATGAGGCCGTGATGCCACACCTTGTCAAATGCTCCCGCAATGTCAAGGGTAATGACGTATGTGTCCTTTCTTTGGTCAAGACGCTTATGCCATGTGGTGGACAGATGGAGCAATAGGTCGGCCGCCGACCTATTTGCTCGGAAGCCAAATTGCTTGATGTTAAGAAGGTGGTGTGATGTGAAGAAAGACGATATCATGTCGGAAATTATAGTTTCCAGCGTCTTGCCAAGAACTGATAAAAGGGAGATGGGCCTATAGTTCTTGGGGTCAGTTATTTTTGCCTTTTGAAATTCTGCTGGTGATAGAACAAAGAGAGAAAAACAGGAATATTGGTACAAATACAATGCTTCTGTAAAGATTTATTCTACAAGCACATATTTAATGTGAGTCTTACCTAATCAAAACCCATCGTCTATCTCGTCCCGACACAATACCCCAGCTAATCAACTAACTAGGATTTATTGGGGATGGGGTTGAATCGTGTAGGCTTTTGATTAATACTGCCTTTTGACCGAAGTGGTAGCCGTTCGAGCGCAGTGAGGGCGGAGGGAGCGTATGTGGCGTCAGGAGTTCAAACCCCGTTATCTTGACGCGGCGGATTTTACTGTGTTGATTTTAACACGTCCTAGGTTTATCACTTATATGTACATAATGAACGTATAGTTCAAATCTCTCTCATATAATGAGAGGAGATGTCATATCCCGTTGAGGGTGGAGTGTACTTATTATAACCAGCACGTATATATTAATAACAGCCGGTTTCCCACTATCATGCTCTGTAGGCCGCTGTACAACAACAATAACGTTCACAATGAGTCACAACAAAGTTACGCACTGCCGTACTGCTTTACGGCCCGTACAAAGTTAAATCAAGTCATATCCCGTGAACGTGTGTACTGCTGAGCGAGTTGCAAACTGTGGCCAGTTACCAAAATACCACTCAAGCGGTGTTGATGGTGACGTCATGTTGGTGATGCGGCCGCAAGCGGTGGTGGGAACCGGCTTAAGAGAAGTTATTCTTGAGGGCCGGAGTTGTACTGACCTTTCGTGGGCGGCGGCGGAGGCCCGGCTATAATCCTTACCACGATATAATTCGGTGGCTTAGAATCTAATAGATAGAAAAATGACCGCGCTTCAAACCAAGGTGCTAATATAAGGTGCAAATGCTTAATATTAATGGGAATGTTAATTTATTCTATCCCAGCACTTATCACTTACTCAAATTACCTTAATTATTACCCATTACCATTTTAATTATATATATATACATTCCTACTCACCCCTTTGATGAGCGGATAATACCTCCCTCTCAAGGGGGGGAAACAAACCACCACTCTTCCAATTATGAGAGGGTGGTTGGTGGATAATTTCCACAGCTTCTATATATTAACTTTTAAAACCTTGACACTTGTGGTGATAATAATACATGTTTTGGTGTGTGTGTGTGTGTGTGTGTGTGTGTGTGTCGTTCACACACACACACACACACACACACACACACACACACACACACACACACACACACACACACACACATACACACACACACACGCACACACACACACACACACACACACACGCACACATACACGGTACTCCGTAGTATAGTGTAGGGGTAGCACGCTCCGTTCACATCGAGAAACCCCGGGTTCGATCCCCGGGCGGAGCAGAGAAGGATAGGTGGTCTCCTTAACACCTGAGCCCCTGTCCACCTATCAGTGAATGGGTTACAGGGTGTTAGCCGGGGGTTTGTGACCCGCCTCGCGGGGTGGTGGCTTCCCCCAACACTAAGCACTAAGGAAGTAAAATAAAAATTGTAGATATGGAGACGGGGAAATACAAGTGTAGCTCAGGCCCTGTAAAAATACAACTAGATGAATACACGGTACACACACATACCAAATAGTTCTTATCATTATCACCACAAGTGCCTAAGTTTGAAAAGTTTTTTTATCTCGCTTCCCTAATCTATATAAGCTCTTGACATCTTTGATCTTAGTCACTTACCCTTTTGCCTCTCACGCACACACACTCTCCGTTTGGCTCTCACACACACACACACACACATAAGAACATAAGAACAGAAGGAAGCTACAAGAGCCTGGGAGACCTACACGAGGTAGTTCCTGTTACTGAACACTACCTACATCCACTTTTCATCCCCATCCATTAAATTATCTAGCCTTCTTTTAAAAGTTCCCTATTGACTCCGCACTAACTACCTGTCTACTGAGTCGATTCCCATCATTTACCACCCTATTTGTGAACCAGTTTCTCCGTTCTTTTTTTAAAATCTTTCTTTATCTCTCACTCACACGCACAGTCCCTTTTGCCTCACACACACACACACACACACACACACACACACACACACACACACACACACACACACACACACACACACACACACACACACACACACACACACACACACACACACATACACACACACACACACACACACACACACACACACACACACACACACACACACACACACACAACATACACACTCACAAACACTCTCATTTGCCTCTCAGTATTGAAACACGACAAAAAAACACAGACTCCAATCATAAAAAAAAACTAGGACCCTTGAAAACTCTCTCAATCTCTCACTCTCTCTCTTTGCCTCTCTTCACACACACACACACACACACACACACACACACACATGGCTGCAGTAGGTATGGCCCCCGTCAACGCTACCTCCAGGGGCTTGGACTACAGAGTGAGGGCTGCCTTCTATGCCCTCACTCCCCACGAGACCTATATTGAGCATGTCCAGGATGTGCCAGACCTT